>JAXQQM020073418.1:0-96139 GCA_034641835.2 Pinus albicaulis
AGTGAAGTGTTTTCACTGTCACGAGCATGGGCATTACGCCACGAATTGTCCACAGAAGAAGAAGAACAAGCAGGCTGCTGGAGCTGCAGCTGGTGAGGCTCTTGCCTCACAATTTGAGTTGGACTTCTCATTGATCGCATGCATGGTGTCTAGTGCATTGGGATCGGGGTGGTATTTTGATAGTGGCGCTTCCTTTCACATGACGGGAGATGTGAATCTTTTCAGTGACTTGGTGGAGAAAGATCTCCAGTTGCATGTTGATTTGGGCGACAATGGATGATACAATGCGACCGGCATTGGTACCATAACCTTTCAGAGGGAGTCAGGTAAACTCATTATTTTACAAGATGTAGTGCATGTTCCAGGTTTAAAGAATAATTTGATCTCAGTCGCAATGTTAGAGGATAAAGGGTATGAAGTTGTCTTCAGTGAAGGAAAATTTTTCCTTCAGCACAAGGCAACAGGACAAGTCAAGAAGGTTGGGATTCGAGCAAAGAATCTCTACAGACTTGAAGTAGATGGGATGTCTACGGAGCTTCCTACTGTTGGGAAGTGCAAGAAAGACATGCAATTGATGCTTGAGAGGGAGCAAGTTTTGCATGCAAGTAAGAGTGAACCTCGGGATGTGGAGCAGCCACAAGATGAGGATCATGGAGTGGGAGAAACCACTCATGCAGAGAAATTTCGTGCCAGATGGGCAGAGGGAGTGCATGCAGCTATACCACCAGGTGAGAGGTGGGGCGACATGCATGATTAATCCTAAGAGGAGATTTCTGGGCAGGATTCATGAGATGGTGTGGATCTCATGAATTGAACCTGGCTACGAGGTGCCCACAGCGTAGCAGTAGCATGATCAGTTGGATTGATGCAGGCAGATCAAAGTGACAGTGTCGGATACTGGAGCGCGAATCAGAGTTGACAGCAAGTGCAGAGTGCATGGGTGCAAGAGTTCAACAACGCAGTGGTTCCTGATGACATGTGCAGTTGGTACCAGCAGAAGTCGAAGACTTTGATGATAGATGCATCAGACTGATTGAGTTGTTTGGAGCCTATTCAGTTTCAGAGGAGTTGCAAAGCAGATGCATGGAGTTGCATGGTGCTTGTGAAGGTTGCAGGGCGAATGCATGGAGTTGCATGTCGCATGCAAAGACAGTCCTTTCTTGTTGAGAGGGAGTGTTGAAGATTGCAACAAGAAACAGTGAAGGAGGCATCCTGAAACATCTTTCCTTATCCTAGTTGGAAAGTGATCACCTAAACTAGGTGGGGGCCACACAAGTGATTTTTGTCGCAAAGTCTATTTTTAGACTATGTCTATTTTTAGACATATGGATCATGGTCTATGAGTTTCAGGATGCTATTTATGGATGATTGGTTGAGTTGGTAAAAATAGATGGACCTCTATTTTTAGACATTGGGCGGTTTCTATTTTTAGACTGCCGGGCTAAAAATAGAACAGTCAAATATTATTACCCCTTAATAATATTTAGACTATAAACATTATCTTTTCCTCTTGGAGCACTTCAGTTTGATGCTTGGATGTGGCACATGCAGCTGACAGAAGGAAATACGCTTTTCCTAAGGGTTAGTTGAGCTATTTCATGGTTGACTTCAGTTAGAACTCAAGTGGTAGAGTTTGGTGGAGTTGATGAGACAGTTGGTGGAGTTGTGTTCGGTTTAACTTAGTTGAACTAGTTGTATTTAGTCTAACTAACAAATACACTAGTGATGAGTGGTGTGAATTAATTATTAATTAATTCACTAATTATTAACTCATAAATCAACTAAAGAATACATCAGTTAACTGCAATGCATGGACAGTTCAGTGGAGACCAGGGTTAGAGGTGGGTGAAAGGGTGAGTCTACTATCAGTTGTGACTATAACTGTGCATGAGATTTGCACACACATTGATTGAGATTGCCAATGAGGATTGCGCAGTACAAGCCAAGGGGATTCAAACTTGGATCTCATTCATTCTCATCTTGGATTGCGTAGTAGAGGCAGGCAAACAGTGGAGGAGATTTGAACCTGTGACTTGTTCAGATCTGAGCTAGTTTGTGTGTAACTATTGGAGATAGTACTCAGTACTTGTGAGGAGTATTGTACTATGTATTGTTACATGTTCTCTATCATTATAATATACAGATAGTTGGGGGTTTTCAGCTGTAAGCTTTCCCCATTACATACTGTGTTATATGTGTGCTTGATTATGTTTTAATGTGCGCATGCGACTGCTTCTATTTCCGCAATTTGATGATCAATTGTAGAAGAGGTTATGTATTATGCATGAAGCTTAAATAGTGTGTAATCAGGATAATCTCGGTGAATAATTCAGCTATTATTCAAATCCCTACACATCACACATAGTTTTAAGCACAAAGAAAATATGAAGCAGCTCCGGCTCCCGGGCTACATCTCGTTGGTCCAGATTCCAATGGCATGTCCCTTTTTGTCATTATGATAAAATTTGCAAATACATGTGTTTACAAGCCTCTAATGGTTGTTTTCTCTGAACCAGTGGCTCCAGAATGCTCAAATTGGTCTAGGTAGACTCTTGTTTCACCCAAAATTCCTACAAAACCTCCACTAAAAGTGGAGTACTACCACTGTCTGTGGTTAAAAATAGAAAAATTTCCCAATTCTGGTGGCGTGCTTAACCTCTGCTAACAATTGACCATTTGATTTTAATGAAAATGGTTAGAGTGGGGTGGTCACATGTTGACCCCCTGCCTTAAACTCCGCAGTTTTACATTTTTTATTAAACTCCACGTTGGAGCGGAACTCAAAAGCATCATTGTTCCAAAGACCGTGGCATTTAAAACCACCAAAACTTCACATGTGACATCTATTCATTCTCCGCTAGAATAGCCGCCCAGAAACCATCTAGAAACCGTCAATTGAAGTTTGATGTCACCGCGTGACATGTGACCTCGTCCACCGAACCCGCTGGAGTAGAAGTTTGTTGAAACCATCGGTTATTGTTTGATGTCAGGATTCTAACATTTACATGTGAACATTTCTTTGGGGTTGTCTGCAGGTTGGGACTACCGGCAGTCCCTCCCCCCCCCCCCCCTCAACCTTGAATATTTTACACTTTAAATAAATTGGTATACTTATAGGTTAAGAAACAAGGTATAGGAGAGAGGCGGAAGGCTTTGCTGGCGTGCCGGAGGTCGCGGGGTCAAACCCCTCAGACCTCACATAAATTATACATAAACCTCCTGGGGACACGTGGTGGCCTCCGGGCTTGCCACATGTCACCCATCCAACGGTGCTCCATAAAACATGTGCAACCAAATCTTCGGCCTAGAAAAAGCCACGTCTAAAATTCTGAGTATGTTTCAGAAAAAGGAATATTCCTATTATATGTCACCTTGTCACAAAAATTTTAGCAGTTTAGGAAAACAAACAGAATGCAATATCTTCCTCATACGATATAATTTTTTCTAACTATTCGTGACACCAGAATCGCAACGACGAGACCTTTCTGATCCCTCAGGTTCAGTACAGTTTTAAGCACTTTCATTTTTTATCAAAACACATGATCTCCTAATCACACCTCCCCATTGGGAAGCTTTTGGACCCCAAAATATTTTAATTATCTGTTCAGAAGATGAGGGTATAGCTCCCTCACCTTTTCAACTTCCATCCACCTTTCCTTACTTGGTTTGCTGCCCTTGAGCTCAATTCAAATATAATCGACACTTCCCCTCTTAGAAGTGTGTGTCCTCCTATCAAGGATGGTATCCTCCTTGAGCTCATCTAGAAATTCTAGTGAGAAATATTCTATAGATGGCAGTTGAATATCACTCCCTTGATCGTCAATCAAAGGAGGCTCATACAAACGTAAATTTTCCACATTGACAACAGAATACATTTGCATATATGAAGGCAAGTCAAGTTGAAATTAATTATTACTAACTTGTTTGATGATCTTAAATGGACCATAGTGAATGGGCTTGAGCTTTTTACCTTCTCCTTGCATCCTTTATTTGCTTATGTGCAACCATACTTCATCTCCTTCTTGAAACTTGTGATCAACTCTATGTTTGTCATGCCTCTCCTTGTATTTTCTTTGACTATTCTCAAGTTGTTATTGAACTTGTTGATGAATAATTTGAATTTTCTCAATGAACTTTCGAGCCTTGTCAATATCACTATGCCCATAAATTTCAACATCCTTCTCAAAGATTAAGTCTAATAGCGATTTCGGCAAATACCCAAAGCAGGCTTCAAAAGGTGAAGTATTTGTAGAAGATTGCTTTGCCCGGTTGTAAGCATGTTTAATGTAATGAAGTTTCTCATCCCACAACTTGGGATGTTTGTTGCAATATCCTCTCAATATATGCACAATGGTTCTATTCACCACCTCAGTTTGGCCATCAGTTTGTGGATGAAAAGCAATACTCTTTTTCAACTTTGTGTCCATCATCTTCCAAAGATTGGACCAAAAGTTCCCAATGAACCTGGAATCCCTGTCACTAACAATAGAAGTTGGCAATCCATAATGAACCCATACATGTTGAAAATAAAGTTTAGTATTTTGATTAGCAGTAATGGTTTTCTTACATGGCATAAGTATACACATTTTACTGAATCTATCCACAACTACATAAAGATAATCATTTTGTTTTCTTGACATAGGTAGACCTCCAACAAATTACATGCAGACACTCTCCCATGGCCTTGATGGTACCATTAGTGGCATGTACAACCCAATAATCCTATTGCTAGGCTTGCTTGTTTCACACATAGAACAACCTCTTATAAAATGTGACACGCTATCTATCATGCAAAGCCAATAGCAATACCTCTGTAGACGCGCCACTGTTTTTCTTACCCCAAAGTGTCCAGCAATAAGAGATGAATGAGCCTCTCTCATGATAATAAGCCTCTCTCTTTTTGGTATACACAGCTTTCCCAAATGAAACAACAAATTGTTATGCATGTGATAATTATTTTCCTCAACTTGATTCCCTTCACTCAAACTAGCATACACATCTTGAAAATTAGCATCAGATGCATATTGTTCTATGTAACTCTCATGTACAATAGAATCATTTTTAAGTAAAGTAGAAGCACGTATAATTGGCCTTGAAATCATATTAGAAACTTTATTGAAAATACCTTTCTTGTACCTTATAACCAAGTGAAATTGTTGAAAAAATCCCATCCACCTGAAATGTCATAATTGCTGCAATTTTGTTTGCAACTGCAAGTACTGTAATGGTTGGTGATCGATATGTATAATCGTCTCTTTACCCATCAAGTAGTGTTTCCACTTCTTGATGATTTGTACCAACACATACAACTCTTTGTCATATGTAGGATAATTAGTTACAACACCATTAAATGTTTCAGAATGAAAAGCGATAGGCTTACCATGCTGCAAAAGTACTGCGCCCATGGAATAATCACTAGCATCGGTTTGTATCTCGAATGCCTGTCTCAAATTCGGTAATGCAAGGAATGGAGTTGAACTGATCTTGTATTTTAAAGCTTCAAAAGCTTTCTGCTATTTGCCTCCCCATTGGAAGCCTTTCTTCACACTTGTCACTGCATGCATAGGAGCTACTATGGCAGAAAAGTTAGCAATAAACTTTCTCCAATACTGAGCTGTGCCTAATAAACTTCTTACCTCGGTTACTATTTTGGGAGTGGGCCAATTCACAATGGCTTCCACTTTAGAAGGGTCATTTATCACCTTGCCTCCTCCTAAAATGTGTCCCAAATAAACCAGAGAAGTCTTTCCAAATTCACACTTTGACATTTTAAGAAATCATTTCTCTTTCCTCAAAACATCAAGCACCTTTTTCACATGGAACACATGTTCTTCTCTTGTTTTTCTGAAAATGAGTATATCATCTAAATACACAATCACAAAGTCATCAAGAAATGGACGCAAAAAATTATCCATAACACGCATGAAAGTCGTTGGTGCATTACACAAACAAAACGGCATAACCAACCACTCAAATAGTCCTTGTTTGGTTTTGAATGCAATCTTCCATATATCACTTTCTGCAATTCTTACTTGATGATATCCACTTCATAAATCTAACTTAGTGAAAAAATTTGCTTCTTTTAGCTGATCTAGCAAATCATCTATCCTTGGGAGTGGGTATTGATTTTTTACCTTTATCTTGTTCAAAGCTCTGAAGTCTACACACATGCACCAAGTCCCATCTTTCTTCAGAATCAAGACTATGGGTGAACCGCATGGCGAAGTGCTTGGCCTTATGAGTCCCTTGTCCAACAAGTCCTTGATTTGCCTCTTTATTTTAGCATTCTCTATTATCGACATGTGATACATGCCGATGTTTGGAAGAAAGCAATCTTGTTGCAACTGAATCTCATGTTGAATCTCCCTTTTTGGAGGCAATCATGTTGGCTCCTGAAACATCTCATGGTGTGCATCAACTACATCATATAAATCTGGTTTCAACTTAGGATCACAATATTCAAATGACTCATGATTAACATCAGCTTTAGGCTTAATCATTATAAGAACAAATTCTTACTTGAATTCACCAGCCTCTTTACCTGTCCAGCATTTACCATTGCAATATTTGTCTTCTTGTGATGTGCTCTAACAATGTACTCCTTTCCATCTTTGAATAAATGGTATTTGTTCTCATGGCGATGGAAGATCTATTTCCTGTCATACAAGTAAGGATTTCCCAACACAACACCTGTAATATCAAGTGGAACCACATCTAATTCAACTATGTCAATAAAATTGCAGCTATTGCAAAGTGCAATATGCACTTCTTTGAAACCTGTAAATTTGCATCCTTACAAATCCACCCAAGTGGATATAGTTTTGGATGTGGAATGGTCTCAAGATTAAGTTTCTTGAACAAGTCTTTAGAGATTAATTTTTCTTGTGACCCACTGTCAAATAGTGTGTCAATATTGGTATGTTTGGATATGACCCTCACATGAAACAGTTCAATTCTCTCTTCTTCATTTGGAGCTTGTATGTGACAGTTTGATGTACTAGTACTGGGTTTTGTTTCAATTTCTTTCTCCTTAATGTTCTTAAATCCCATGTTTGTAATTTTAGTTTCATCACCTGAATACTCTCCTAAGTCATGTTGAGTTGTAACTGCAGTTTTCTGCTTCCCTTTGTTATTCTTATACTTGGGTCTCTTTTCAGGATGTAATTTCCAACAATTTTTCTCTTCATGGCCTTCTCTTTAAAAATGTTTACAGACCACTTTTTCTCCCTCTTTCTTGATAGATGCATTCTTTTTTGCCTTACATTTTGAGGTCTTCTCTTTGATTTTCCCCTTAAAAGGTTTCTTCCTACCCTCATCAGTAATGTTTTTCCCTCTAGCTTCTAGATGTGTGGCCTGAACACAAACTTCATCTAGTCTTGTAGGGTTAAACATGAGAATATTATGTCTTAGGTAGCTATGTAAGCCTCCTATGTACTTGATCAAATTATCTTGGCTCTGCAAATCTACCCCTAATAAGAGAGCTCTTCTCCTAAATTCTTGGGTGTATTCTTTTACATTTTTTCCTTTCAATTGTCTAAAATTTTTCTAGTTCATTTTGGCTTTCCTTATGTGAGCTAATGGATAAATCTATTGTTTTATTTCAGTAATGAAATTAGTCCATGATAGGATAATCTTACCATGTTTCTTGATCTCCTCCTTTATCTTGGCTTCCCATTAAACAAGTGTTGCACCTTCCATCCTCAATGAAGCTAGTTGGATTTTGGTATCAGCATCACGAAGGTTCTGAATTCTCAAATATACCTCCAATTTCCTAATCCAATTATCAAGCTTTTATGCATTGACTTCACCATTAAACATTGGAAATTCAAACTTAACATCAAGTTTTCAAAAAGGACTTTTACCATTGTTCTTTGACTTGTGTGGTTGATGTACTGAAGACGAAGTAGAGGATGATGAGGATGAAGATGAGGGTCATGATGGTGAATTTCCACTGCCTCCATTTCCCTTCTTTGATTTATCTTCATGATTGTGACCTCCTAGTGAACCTTGACCTTCCTTGTGAAGTTTGGATCCTTCTCCTTCTATTCTTTCATCCCTTTCTTGATAAAGGACTCCCACCATTTCAGTCATGTCAAGGAATGTTTTCTTGAACACTCTTTCTTCTTCTTTGGGATCCACCTCTTCATGGATTTATCCTTCTCCTAGAGGCATGCTTAATGATACTTCTGCTTCTTTTGGAGGTGAACTAGGTGGTGGTGAATGTGGAAATCTTGCCCTCCTTTGTTGTGGCTCACTTTGAGAACCTCTTGCTTCCACCAATTTGCCTTCTCCTCTCTTAAGCTTGAGCCTAGTAAGCACGAAAACCATTGCAAACAGTTAAACAATTTTTTGCACACAAAAACACCAGAGATTAAACTCTAGCTCTGATACCACCTGATCTAAAAGGAGTGTATTAGTTTTTTGTGCTAAGTGTCCTTTCAGTAATAAAAACATGTACAATTTGTCTCCATTTTTTTCTTCAGGAATGAGTTTTTTAACCATAATACATAGATGAATTTGTGAGTTTTAAGCATGAAAATAATCTTAAATAAAATTGTATAGCAGTGTATAACAGATAAATAACATCAAACATAAGTTTTACACAGTAGGCATGATGAAGCAGTTCACCCCTCTTGGGCTACATCTGCTGGTCCAGCTCCCAATGGCATGTCCCTCTTTGTCATTATGATCAAATTTGCAGATACATGTGTTTACAAGCCTCTAATGGTTGTTTTATCTGCACTAGTGGCTCCAGAATGCTCAAATTAGTCTACGTAGACTCTTGTTTCACCAAAAATTCCTACAAAAGCTCCACTAAAAATGAAGAACTGCCATTGTCTGTGGTTAAAAATAGCAAAATTTCCCCAATTCTGATGGCGCGCTTAACCTCCGCTAACAACTGACCGTTTGATTTTAATTCAAATGGTTAGGGCAGGTGGTCACATGCCAACCCCTTGACTTAAACTCCACAGTTTTACATTTTGTATTAAACTCCACGTTTGAGCGGAACCCAGAGGAATCATTGTTCCAAAGACCGTGGCATTTAAACCCACCAAAATTGCGCATGTGACAGCTATTCAATCTCCGTCGAAATAGCCACCCAGAAACCATCTAAAAACCGTCAATTGAAGCTTGATGTCACCACATGACATGTGACCCCGTCCACCAAACCCGCCGGAGTAGAAGTTTGTTGTAACCATCGGTTATTGTTTGATGTCGGGATTTTAAAATTTATATGTGAACACTGCTTTGGGGTCGCCGGTTGGTTGGGAACATCGGCGCTCCCTTCCCCCCCTTCCCCCCCCTCAACCTTGAATATTTTAAACTTTAAAATAAAGAGGTATACTTATGGGTTAAGAAACAATGTATAGGAGGGACGGCAGAAGGCTTTGCTGGCATGTTGGAGGTTGCGAGGTTGAACCCCCCAGACCTCACATAAATTTTACATAAACCTCCTGGGGACACGTGGCGGCCTTCGGGCTTGCTACGTGTCACCCATCCAATGGTGCTCCATAAAACACGTGCAACCAAATCTTCGGCCCAGAAATAGCCATGTGGAAAATTCGGATTGGGTTTCAAAAAAAAAAAAATATTCCCAGTATATGCGACCTATTGACTGTACCTATATGTTGGCTAGGCATCCCAGTCACCATGCCACAAAAATTTTAGCTATATAGGAAAACGATCAAAACGCTATATCTTCCTCATAAGACATCATTTTTTCGAACCATTTGCAGCGCTGGAATCGCAATGACAAGAACTTTCCGGTAACTCGGGTTTGGTATAGTTTTGAGCACTTTAAATTTTTGAGCAAAACACATGATCTCTTGATCATTTACCCAATTTATCAGTCTTCCAGGGTAAACATGTGACGAAGAGTTACTATGATATGATTCAACCTCCCAGGTCACCTTAAGGAAGTGAAATTAAAAATACAAATTCTTAATGACTTCCCTCAAGTGCTATAGGACCCTCAAGGGATAAACCACCCTTCCAGGTGCCCAAGCCATGAGATAAATCTTTGTTTCAGTGCCCTGATCTCCTAGACGATGGAAAAAAATTGTTGGAATTCAACTATAACCCTTTTTTCACATGCATTATGCCTACAAGGGAGCGGATGCAGTCTTTTTCACCTAGTTCTATGCCTGTGACCGCAGGATTTAAGCCACTTTTTTAGGCTAGCATCTATACCTTTGCCTAAAACTTAATGAAACTCTCAAAAATGATAAATGAAATAGGGACCAAGAATTCCATAGAAAACTTAGACAATAACTTGACCCAACAAGTCCTAACCATGACAAAAATTTCGTCAAACACATCATGAACATGTAATATATAGGTCATAAATACACATTTGAACATAGGGGTTTCATATATTTCTGAGAATCATCAAGAAGGATTTATGCCCTTTCATGATAGATGCAACATCATATATTGGATGATACATTCATTAAACATTCAATTACTAATCAAAACATGATGAGAGCCATAACTAAATTATGTCATAAAACCATGTTTATGACCAACATATAACTAGAATAACTATAGTGATATAACAACCAAAAAAATTGCATAGTAAAAAGTATAAATAATCATGAAATACAAGATGAAAGGAGTTATTATTAACATATGAAAAATCCAACCAAGTCAGGTACTTCCACGTACCACCCAACCATAGATTGGGATGAACCAATTATTTCTTTCAGCCAATCACCCTCATGCCATATTCTAAGCATGAATGTGGTACTCACAAAAAATAATCCAAGGCTCCCTCAAGCTTTATTGTAATCCCACCATATACAGGTCAAGGACTCCTGGGCCCAAACCCTCATCTATACAACCAGGATTTACCACAATCCTGCCATTACCAGTCAAGTATTTCTAGGCCAAATAATAAACATACAACACTAGGATTTACCACAATACCACCATATTCTGGTTCAAGGATCACTAGGCCTGTACAAGCATGGATTCCTCCAACTTTGTTCACCTACACTGCGAGGAGTTTTCTTGTATATGCCCTCAAGTTTTACCACATATCCCACCATATACCAATCTAGGTATTTCTAGGTTCTTGGGAATTTTCCTAAGACCACCTCACATCAATTTTGAAACCATCCAGAAATCCAACTTGACCAAGTAAAAGAACCCCATCACACCATGGCTATCCGTAAATGGAATGGAAAGGCTGAAAACCACTATCACACCTGGAAAAACCAATACCGATGACAACAAGAGAACCAAATGCACACATGCATATGCCATGCATGTCAAAACTAGGAAGGAAATCATACATGAAACTCGGTACTTGTAATTAATCCTTTTTTATCCACTTGATCCAACTCTTCCTTGCTTGATCTTTTCTTCTCCTTGATTTCTTGATCTTCCTTTGCCTTCCTTTCTCCAAATCTAGATTTCTCCAAGAATGCTCTAAGTGTGAAAGAGTATGAGAGAGTAGAGAGAATAGACAGAGAGCTCCAAAAGTGAACTGCCAAAAGGTTGTGAGTTGATACTCAGAAGCCTTTTTATCATTGAGGCCTCTATTTTCTTAAATTTCCATTATTTTCTTTCATTCTCCTCTGTACATGAAACCTGTGACCTTTCACCTTCCATTTCTCCTATTTTCCATTATTTTCATAAATAAAATGCCAAATGATGCCTCTTTTCCTTTTAATGTCTTTTCCATTTCCTTTTCCAATTTCCTTTATCCATAATAAACCAAATAAATACCCACACTAGGATGTTTTTCCCAACGTTCAACTTGGAATACATGTCCCATGACATTGGTATTATTTTTCCTTTATTAACTTTATTATATGGATTTTAACCTAGGGTTGTTACACAAGGACTAGTAACTCAACCCACCGAGGGCTTTAGAGTGTTTTTCCAATCCAACGACTTTAGGAACTAGTAACTCAACCATAAACTATTTCAAGGCTTCCAGGGCGTTTTTTCCAACCCATAGCCATATTTGGATGAAGATAGGAAATGAAAATGTGAATAAATTTGTGGGTATACAGAGGATTGTCATGTTTTCATTTCTAAAGAAACAATTGTAGCTAAGAAGGGAAGAATGTTGACCACTTTGGAGAAACAACGCACCTTCGGTGATGTTTACTACTATAGAAATTTTAATACAATTATTGTAATGTTCCTTTTTCAGAAACATTATCAATCAACAAAGCAAACTATTCCAGAGATAGATTGTAGGAGAATTTACTGTATTTGTCACCTTCATAAAGAAGGATGAGCTCTAGAGGCTACCTGGCCCACTAGCAGACTCTGTCTATAGAGTGTTGTCAAGGGATAATATTCCCAAGAGGGAAAAACAACAAGATTGGGAATCTCTTAAGATAACCCCAACATTGCAGCTACAGCAATAACAAATACATCAAATGGAAATAACAGTGATTCATATACACATGAAATTCTGGAGAATCCAATGGCCATCATATTAAGACATAACAGAAAATAAGAATACAAATCCTTGAGGGAATGATCACTCAAGTAAGGCACTAGAAGCCTCAAGAAACCTGTACATGCAAATATGAGAATACATTGTTGCATAAGAAAGCCCTAGGCCATGACTGCGCAATTTTAGAGAGGAACTTCTGCATTAAATGATGAAAATACAAAGATATAACAATGTGGGCTCAAATAAAGAAGGGGGAGCAAGATCTCAACCCCTGAAAATACATAACATCAATCCTCTAAAGGATTGGCTGAAATCTATGCAAAAATGCTATAATACAGAAATGCCAGAGTTCCAGTAGCAGCTACAACTCAAAAGCTGGAAATACATGGAGAAGGCTGAAATGGCTGCAACAAATGAAGAACTCTTCTCCAATGAAAATCTGAAGTGAAAGGTTGATCCTTTCACGCAAGACTTCCCCTCCAAGAGACTGTCAATCCCTCACAACAAATAGTCACCAAGAAGAACGTTGTCTAATAGAGGGACTGCGTTGCCAATGATGGAATGTGGTTGGCCTGATGCCAAATATGGTGGGATATTCTCAAGAACCTCCTTTGTTGATCTCCCAATGGATGGAACCTCTCTCCACTGAAAAACTAGATCCAGATGGTGTGTGGAAACCTCCCCAGCAACACCCAGCAACACTGCACAATATCTGCTGCAGAAACTGCACTGATGTAGATGGCTGAAGCTATGGCCTAAATGATTGAATATTGGGAATGGAGTGCAATCCTTCATGAGCTACTCAAGAAGGAGAGGAATTCCTAAATAGGACTCCCTCATGCTCGAATGCACTACAACTCTGCTGAACAACAAGAGGCAGCAACAAGTCTCTAAGGCTCAAATGTAAAATGATCAAAAGATAATATCAATGGTTGCATTGCTCCTCTTTTAAACAAGTGAGCCTTCCCTCCATGGGTCTTACTCTGAATTAGGGTTTCCTTCCTCTAGAATCTTCCCTCCTACGTTGTCCCACTTAGTGCTTTCTAACTCATGCCAACGCAGTTTGACTTGGTCAACCTTGGCCAAGCCTTTATGAAAAAACCTCCTTTCACACATGGAGGTGTGAAATCCAGCTCCAAACATGATCCTCTTTCATACTTAGAGGATTTTTATTCTCTAATCATGCAAATAATGGGTCCCCTACCCATTTTATTCATCTCCTATATAAAATTAACAAAAATTAATGTTCCATAAAAATTTGGAACATTACAGTCCTCCCCTCTCAAAATATTGCTTGCCCTCAAGAAATTGCAAGGATGAACTGAGTTTCTTTCTGACCTTCCTCCTGTAGCATCCTTATGTGATGATCTCCTTAAGAAAAGGATGCCATATTAGAAATCAAGCCTCCAAACTGTCCCTCCAACATATGCAATCTAGCCTTGGGGTGAACATTCCCAAAATAGCTATCATGTAGAAACAAATATCCATGAAGGAACAAAGAGTTGTCTAAGGGCCTCCTTGAGGCATAAGATATGATATATAATGGGACTTATCATCCCCATATTAATCTCTCATCCTTAAGCCATCAATCATGAGAAAAATAATAAGCTACCTCCCAACACGACAACTCATGGAAAATTTCCCTCCACCTTGAGCTCCAGAAATGAAGGTGGGCTGAAAATCTGATCATGGAAAGCACTATAACTTGCACTATCTCTTCCCCAATTATGACAATTGTGGAGTTTATGGTGATCCTAGGCTGCAAAAATATTTCCCCCAAGTGGCAAAATGAAGAGCAATCCTTCAAGGATTTCTCCTCCATCAATGAAGAATGAGCTGCTCCAAGACATTTCACCCATGATGAATAGGACATGGTCATCATAGGATACCCCCATGACATGTTTTCTGTAGGTTATACCATGTGCAGCAATATGCAAACAATGCCTCATAGGGTCACAATGCAACCTCATCCACTACAGTTGCAGAAAATAACATGGCAAGTATTGCACAACAACTACCACATCTACTACTAAATAGTAAATAGATGAGTGAATCCACAACATAAGGTCAAATACCTACCCATATACATACAATGGATGGATAACATTACCAAGCCCATGGCTCACCCCACAAGTAAGCAAATATGTGGCTATATCCATGCCTCCTCTCATGTTCCCCTTAGAACATGTACTACAGAAAATATGGGAGTTCTTCCTCGTCAATGACACATTCATCCCATGTGTCTCTCCTCTGATCATGTCCTCCATTGAGATAATAGCAACATCAGCCACGGAGACCATACTCAGCAATAAAATGAGGTAAGTACTGAAGGTTTCATGTTGTGCAAAGATGTACCAACAGTCTCCCAAGTGGTCACAGTGCAGTTTCCCATGCTTTGAGAAATGATATGGCAAGTTGTTTTTCAGCTCATGAATAACAATGTATGTTCTTACATTTGATAATGCATGGTAAGTGGCTGAATATGAATGCGAAACATAAATGGAAGGTAACACTTGCCCAAGGCCATATAAAAGATGGTTGTCTCCATCACATAGTTTGGCCCAATTTTGCTCATGGAGCAATAGGAAAAATCTGCCCCTTGGAGGGCCCATGCACTACAACAAAATGATAAGAGTATGTAAATCAGCAAAGGTACCCACAAAACTCTTACCATAGGCTGGAAGTGATATGATAGTTGGATCTATGCATGTGATCCTCCTCCCAAATGACAGCGCTGTGAGCTCATGCAAAAAGGCTCTTTCCCATGCCAAACTTTGTTCCTTGACATGCTCCTTGTCAAGAACAACTCTGGTGATGCTGTTGGAAATATGAAGCTTCTCCCAAGAGGGAAATGCCTCCCAATCAATCCCAGCTAAGGATTGATCCACTTTCACTATGAGAGTTCCCTCTTCTACTCCTGCAACACCATCAATCATATGAGAGCAAATCTGCTTGTGCTCTCTCCCATCAATCCCAAGCAACTCAAGTGCTTGCTGCCTTCTCATGCTCACATCATGTAACTCAAATGATGAAGGTAACATGTTTGATATATATATCATATCAGCTCCAAATATCCCTTCTCTTTGAAGCTCGATGATGTAAACATCCCGCCATCTCTTTTCCATTCTTTTGGTACTCCTCCCATGAAGGCTACCATCCTCCCAAACCAATTCTTGCTCCTTGCATTTCATGAGAGTTTGAAATGCAGCTCCTTGGAGACCTCTTAGGAAAGGCCTCTCACCCATGACTATGTTGGATCTATGAGGATACAAATGTGATGGAGGTGATGTCTCCTCTCCACCCATGTTCAATAGCATTTCTAATCCCTCCAATGGTGTAACAACTATCTCTTCCTCCGGTTCATAATTTGTTTCATGATTCTCCATGGAGGTGTCATGGTTCACTTCATCCTACAAAAGTTCACATTCCCACCTTAAAGGTTGAATTCAACTCATCAAAGGTGTGTGAGGATGAGGTTTCATCTTCTCCTTGAACCCTTTGCACAACGCAGTGCAATCAAGAGGCCCTAAAGTGGCCATGTGATTTGATCCTTGGACCTCTTCATATGAAATTCCACCATCCTTAAGATTATTTGCTGAAATAGAAAGTGGAACTTTACTCATACCTTGGTGGGTCTTGGGATGACCATTTGTGGCTACAATGGCTTTTTCTTCTAGTTCAATGGCTGCCTCATCCATATATGTAGAAGGATGCTCCTCCAAAGTTGTAGCAGTGTTGGTGCAATTCTCCTCCCATGGTGGAATGGATTTCTCTTCCTTTGTCCTCTCTCCATCAAAGGTTTGGATTAACCTTTGAGAAAAGTTTGCAAAAGGACTCACCCTTGAATGGACCAAGGGTTTGAACCACCAAACAGAGGTTTCATCCTCCATGTGCAGTGCTGCAATCTCCACTGCTTCTTTCTTTGCCACTGGATGCAGTAAGAAAAATGCCTCTATCTTTTCCACCCAAGCTCTAGCTGAAGTATCCCCATCAAATGTAGACAATAGGAACCTATTGCCTTTGATTTATTCTCTTGCATAGGGCCTTCTCTCCTCCATCTGCTGAATAGACTGTGGGAACGCTGTAGCTCCCCTGAATGCTGCAGAATGGGGTTTATATTCACCCAGGTAGTTGCTTAAGATCTGAAAATCCAAGCATCTCCCATGCTGGTCTTCAAGAGAATAGGAAGTGCATGGACCTTCCTCTTCTCCCCTTTTCTTCTCCTCCTCCTCGGGGAGGATCTTCTTTATTACAAAAATAGATGAGATCAAGCTCATATTCTTCATTTTTCTCCTCTGAAATCGAACTCACAGGCTATGCCAAGTTCGATGCTCTGATACCACTGTAATGTTCCTTTTTCAGAAACATTAATGATCAAACAAAAAATCTAATAGGAAGATGGGTGTAGGGAATTTTTTAGATTTGTGCCCAGACAAATAACAAAGGATGAGCTCCAGAGGCTACCTGGCCCACTAGCAGACTCTGTCTATAGAGTGATTTTCAAGGGACAATATCCCAAAGAGGGGAAAACAACAAGATTGGGAATCTCTTGAGATAACCCCAACATTGCAACTACAGCAATAACAAATACATAAAATGGTAAATAGCAGTGAATCATATACACATGAAATTCTGGAGAACTCAATGGCCATCATATTAGATCATATCAGCAATAAAATATACAACTCCTTGAGGAAATGATCACTCAAGCAAGGCACAACAAGCCTCAAGAAAACTGTACATGCACATATGAGAAATACTGTTGTATATAGAAAGCCCTATGAAACCATGGCTCATATGAGTTTTAGAGAAGAAATCTTATAAATAATGAAAATACAAAGATATGACAATGTGGGCTCAAATAAAGAAGGAGGGAGCAAGATCTCAACCCCCTAAAACTACATAACATCAATCCTTTGAAGAGGATTGGTGAAATCTATAAAAATGCTATAATACATAAATGTCGGATTACGTGATGCTTTGCTGACTCAAGAGGAAGTGAAATACATGGAGAAAGGCTGAAATGGCTGCAACAATGAAGAACCCTCCTCAATGGAAATCTCAAGTGAAAAGTACGATCCTTTCCACTAAGACCCTCAGTATTGCCAATCCCTCCTTGTATGAGAGTAATACGAGAAGAACATTGTCTAAAGAGAGGGAGGCTGTGCTGTGATGGTCAGATATTGTTGGCTGATGCAATATGGTGGGATATGCTCAAGAACCACCTTTCTAGTCTCCCAATGGATGGGAACATCTCTCCACTAAAAAAGAAACTAGATTCCAGGATGGTGTGTGGGAAACCTCCCAATGACTTTTGCAGCCTTATGCACAATGTATCTTGTTGCATTTGTGATGTAGATGACTGAAGCTATGGCCTAAATGCCTGAATATGGGGAATGGAGTGCAATCCTTCAAGAGCTCCTCAAGAAGGAGAGGAATTTCTAAACAGGACTCCTTCGTGCCCAAGGCATTGCAACTCTGCTGAACAGCAAAAGGCAGCAACAAGTCTCTAAGAGTCAAAAGTAAAATGATCAATGATAATTTCAATGGCTGACTTGCTCCTCTTTTAAACAAGTGAGCCTCTTTCCATGGACCCTACTTCGAATTAGGGTTTCCCTTCCTCTAGAAGCGTTCATCCTACGTTGTCCAACTTTGTGCTTTCCAACTCATGCCAATGCAGTTTGACTTGGTCCACCTTGGCCTATCCTTAATGCAAAAACCTCCTTTCACACATGGAGGTGTGAAATCTAACTCCAAACATGATCCTCTTTCATACTTAGAGGATTTTTATTCTCTAATCATCACGAAATGGAGTCCCCTACCCATTTTATTCATCTCATATAAAATTAACAAAATTAATATTCCATAGAGGTGCAGACATTAGTCCTCTTCATGAGATTATCACAGTCTAACAATTGTATACCTTTGTTAAATACAGAATCCTTCTACTAAAATATTTATGGAAATTTAGTCGCAAATTGAAAACACATGAATAAATATCAATCACACATAACACAGGTGTGTTTACTGGGAAAGCATAAAGCTAAAAACCGCACTATCATATATTATGTATATATCATTGTTACATTGATAAATCCTTCTTGCGGACAAGAACAATCTCCCTAGTATCCTAAGCATATCTAGAAACAAACAACCAAATGCAAACCATTTTCTCTAGATCATTTGTGATTCAGAACTATTAAATAACAAAGTATGAGGACATGCCCCTACCTGAAGTCCAACACTTGCCAAAATATTCTATCCAAACACTCCAAAAGAGGTCACTTCAGCATGTGAAACCTGCAATCAAAGATAGATAAAAGGATTAAAAGCACCTGCAAGATATAATAATTGAGAAAACACTAACCTATCTCAGTGATCAAGGAATCCAAGAATTGAAATACTCAAATAGATACATGAACAATTCAATGAGAAAATAGAATCCATTTGTATTATCTTGTATAATGAGAAGTAACCTTACAATCTTTCACCTTGATGTTATATAGGTTCTTTCGGAGTCTTGAACAATCGTTCTCTCTCAGATTGACAAGCCTTCTTCTCTCTGAACTAGCATAAAGTTATGGACATGAGTGTGTGATCATTCTCATATAAAAAATGGATGGTATAGATAGTATGCTCTCTTTAAGAAATTCTTCAGCAACTAATATGTATGTCTACCATTTACAAGCTACCATCTACCCTTGAGACTGAAACATGAGTTCAATTTATAGGGAAATGGAGGTAGTTTCAGTTCCATGAAGAGGGGGATGGATTCCTCTCATGAAGGGATTTGAGCTCCATATACCAAGGGATAAGCTCCATAAGTAAAGGGATAGAGCTCATGAGTATAGGATAAATCTCGAACTGAACATGCTTCTAGAAACCTCCAGTTGGGAGAATATTCATCTAGCAGGGCTTTTAGAACCTACTTTTTCCTTTATTTGATTGTTTACGGGGGTCCGCAGTTTTAATACGCAAAACATGCAGGATGTGCCGCAGGCTATAGAGAAAATATCTGCAGATCCACAGGCAAGGGCTAGGAAAGCTGGAATTCAGATGCAGGTTTTAATGAGTTTTCTCCAATTCCAAGACTTGGTTTAGGAACATTGGAGTTTCGACTTCTAAGGGAGCTTAATACAGGTAATGATGAACCTATATTGATAGTCAAATGTCACGGTGACAAAATAACGTGTAACAGATTGCCCCCTAAAGTACAAAGTCTGAGGTAGTTCTGAAGAGTGAAGTGTTTTATCTTTCTGAGGATTGGATTGCAGACATACTGGGAAAAATCCTGTAATAACATTCAATGCAAACATATATATGTATATCATCGCTGAGGTAGGAATTCCCATACTCAGATCAAAACTAACTACATGTTCTGGTACAAAAATGATTTTAAAATTACATCAATAGTAAACATAGTATGGACGTAGCCATCTATCCTAAGTAGTCTATTGTATCATGAATAATAAAACTCCTCACAGCCTGGATGGTGGAAACTAGATCCAGGGTCTTGTTTTCTACTTTCCGAACTAGTAAGATTATATCCATACGATTGATTGTGTCGAAGTTGAACATGGTAGAAACGACTTCATTACCATTCAAGGATGTGAAATGTTAACAAGTGTGAGATAAACCACCAATAATGACAATGGCTCTCAAAGTACTCAGTACAATCCACGAAGTTTGAATGAATTATTTGCAGTCGAACACTTCACAAAATCATTTGATCGAAGGTCAATGATGAAACCTATTATCGAAGGCGAGAAATCTGCCATTAGGGCATGCAGATCCCAAGGTATTGATAGGATTCTAGATCAACTTTCTCGATGATGATTTGTCATCGATAGAAAGTGACCCATCATAGGAAATCCTACGACACAAAACCATTAGATCAAGTTTTGAATAAAATTTTAGCAAGTACTGACTCGGGGATGGTCAACGCTAATGGAGACAAATGTTTGCAATGAATGGTTTTATTTCAACTGTCCCCTGAACACATAACAACACTATAAATGGTTTGGTAACAATTGACCTACTGCTAATACCCAGAAACTGGTTGAATACTTTCAATGTGGTTTGATTAACTGTTAGACAAAGGATTTTCCCAACCCAGGTACAAATGCGAATAAACGTGTCATTTTCAAGAGTGGTATACTGCTTTTCAAAACAAGGGTGAAAACTAGATTCATTTTCTCTCTTTTCCCCCGCCATTTCTGGCAAGTACCTTTTTATTTTTTATAAGCTTGAGGAGGATAACATTTGCTTGTTGTGTAAGCTCATCCTTCGGACGAGTCCAACTTAGTATTAAAATCAAACCCTAAGAAGGAGTGGTTCATTCTTGTTTGTAATCGACAGGTCCTTTACTATTAAATTTTAACGAGTCCAGTACAGGTGAAACTCGGTGTTTTTCAATTTTAGGGAGTCAGAAGAAAAACATAAGAAAACTCTGTGGTTGTACTTTTTTGAAAATTTAGTCTCTGAAGCCCGAAAAAGGATAAATTAATAAAAGAGAGAACTTTATTGACCATGATTAGTCAACGTATACATTTTTCTTAAATATTCCATTTCATTCCAGAAAAGGGGTAAACTTGTACTGAAGGGACGATTGTTCATTTCCTTTAACGAGTATAATAGTCAAGTACTCGACGATATTTTCATATTTAGAGAGTTTGAAAAGGGCTTAAAAGAGAACTCCAAGGTTTTTATTTTTCATAATTTTAAAGAGCCTGAAAAAAGTGATAAAAGTATAATCAATTGGCCGACTTTCAATTTAATTTACGAGCAGGAAAAGACGAAAAGAACTCGGAATTTTCATGTGTTTTACGAGAATGAAAGATAGCAAAATAATCTCGAGATTTCCATGAGTTTGATGAGTCTTGAAAATAATAACCAAAATGGACTCAATATAGGTTTCATTTATATAGAAGCTTGAAACATAGGAAAAATTATGCTTGAGAGTGGTTTCATTTTTACACAAGCTTGAAACGTAGGAAAACTATGCTTGAGAGTGGTTTTTTTCATTTTTACACAAGCTTGAAACAATGGAAAAAATCGTGCTTGAGATAAGTTTCAATGCCCCCCAAACATAACTTACTAGAGCACAGGCCCCCCAAGATTCATTTCATTCACCTAAGTGGACTACTGGTTACTAATAGGTGGATGGAATGAAGGTTCATTTATGAGGTCAGATGAAAGACTCAACTTGACACTTACGAGATCTAATTAAAGACTCGACTCAATTAGGAGAGGATTTGTTTCATCTTTTAATGAGATTTGACATAGGAAAATAACTATGCTCATGGAAACTTGTTTCATTTTTTAACGACCTTGACACAAGAAAAGGAACTATGCTCAAAAGGACCTATTTCATTTTTTAACGAGGTTGACACAGTAAAAGAACTATCTTCATGGAAACCTATTTCATTTTTTAACGAGGTTGACATAGTAACAAGAATTATCCTCATGGGAACCTGTTTCATTTTTTAACGAGGTTGACACAGTAAAAGAACTATCCTCATGGTGACCTATTTCATTTTTAACCGAGGTTGACATAGTAAAATAACTCTCCTCATAAGGGCATGTTTCATTTTTTAACGAGCTTGACACAGTAAAAGAAATATCCTCATGACCTAATTCATTTTTTAATGAGGTTGACATAGTAAAATAACCATCCTCATGGCTTGATTCATTTTTTAACGAGGTTGACATGGTAAAAGGAACTATCCTCATGGAAACCTTGTCTTGGCTTCCAACTAGAAGAACTGCATGTCAAGGGACACACTTCGATCATGGCCTCCAAGAGGTCTTCATCAAATGGAAGAACAGTTCTCTGGAAGAAACACATATCAAGGGACTCAATAGGGATAAGAACATCTTGTTCGAATAATCCAATAGGGTTTCCCATGTCAATTACCATATCTAAGTCAAAGGAATTCGAGCAAACATTGAGAGGCTCGCTTGCATCGGTAACTGAAAACATGGGACTGGTTGCCACATAATTAACCCGTAGTGGGGTAGATGCCACTTTCGTATAAGGAAAATTCAGGGATGTCAGATTATTGGTAGTGAAATCAAGACTAGTGAATGAAAGTTGGTCAACAGTCACAATGTTTCCATTGTGAGGGAAAGACATCACATGAAACAGTATCGATACGACAGCTTTCATTGCATAGGCATAGTCTCGCCCAAGGAGTAAATTAAAATCCAAGGGGCCTCGGATTACCATAATATCAATACATATAGTTTTACCATCCAAGGTAATAGGAAACATAGGAAGGATCCCTAAAGGTTCACTAATGGTTTTGTTAAAAGCTGACAGATACTGTGTAACAAGCACAAGTTGAGGGGAACCCAAAGCTTGCCAAGTAGTTGAGGATAAAATACTAACAGAAGAACCTTCATCTATATTTTTGTGACCCACATTCTTACCACAAGCCTTCACAATGATTTGGAAAGGGATGGAGGAATGAATATGAGTTTCTATCATTCTATTCCGATCAAAGGAAAATACCTCAGTACTTGGAGGGGGTTTTTTAGAAATAAGTGAAATGCCCCCTAGCGTAGAAGAATCTGATGTAACAAGAATAACCTAAGTAGTATGAATTTCACTCTCTACAGGGAGAGTGGGATCGACTAAATGTGAAATCAAGTCGACCACTTGATCAACTAATGGATCATCAACCTAAGTGATATGATTTTCACTCTTCAATGGAAGAGCGGGACTGACTATACTTGGAATTAGATCAATCACTTCATCAGTTGACGGTAGGTTGAGAGAAATTTTACGGTAACCAGTTGGAAGTTTTTGCTCTGGAACAGTAATGTTTTCCAACAATTTTGAGGCTTCATCCATGTGAGGTCAAATGTGAGTTTGATGACTCCCTTTGTATAACTTACAAGGAAACCTGACTTTACCCTTTTTCCCGGGAATTACCTGACTATCACTAGTTGATGGATCAATAGTAAGTTGATGATAATTTTCTGACCATACTTCCAAGACCTTAGGAATACCAGGACATTTGATAAGGAAGTGGTCACCCTTACAAAGCTTGCAAGGGTATTTGGGTTTGCGATGCATGTTGGAGGTTTCCTCAACACTACCAACACTTACATCCATGGTTGGTTGGTTGACGTCTTTCTTATCTTGCTTCTTCTTCTTCTTCCCTTTCTTATTCTTCTTAGCCACCTGGTTACTAGTGTCAAGGATTTTACCAAGCAAAGAGGAATAAAGGGAGGAATACATGTTGGGCGAAGAAGGTAAAGGATCAACATGAGGTTGGTGATTTTGAGATGGTGAACTCTGTTGAAGTGAAGCATCCAATTGGGGTGGAACAATTTGAGAATTCGAGGCCAACGAAGTTGAAAATAACCATATCAGTAAACCTATGGTAAATCCAAGTAATGACACTGTAGCCATATAAGGAGGACCAACATTTCTAAAGTAAGTAAAAGTACTAGGATTCTCATTTAGAGGGATTCCTTGCTTGGTAAATTCCGGAATTGTTGCCATTAGATTCAAATTCAGTGAATTTTATTAACAATTTCTAAATATTAACAATTAAAATTCACAATCCACACCTAAGGTCTCTAAAAATTAAAAACAAACAAATGAACACAAGCTATCAAATTGTAATATTCCCAATTAGCCCAAGCTAATGGGAATATTCTATTTTTCCTTGTTTTGTTTTTCATTTCATGTTAATGGATAAAATGTAAAGGAGGACATGTAAAACTCCTTAAAATAACAAAATAAATCAATACCCAATGTGAACGGGAACATGTTGGAGCCCATGTACATAAACTCTTCCGAGTGTGAATGGGTTTTAAATCATGAGACTAGGTCAACCATGACCATATCTACAGCGCAGTCTAGATGCATTGAACCTCCTTGAGGCATAGTGCAGTTCTAGATGGAGGTTCTACATGTGAAAGGGGCTAAACTAATGAAGTGGTTTAAGGTTTGACAAGAATCCAATATTATAAAAGGAAGAGGAGGGCAGCATGAAGAGGTTGTTGAAGATATTATTTTCTGAACGTATTGTCTTCTGAGACATCCCTTATTGGGGGTTTTTCTGTTTAGGGACCCCATCTCCTTCCTTGACCAGATCTTGGAGGAGCCTTGTTTGTCTCATCCACTATCAGGCTTGGGAAAAGCTTCACCTTACACCTACAACACTGATCCTATTGAGGTTTGGGTTGTCCTTGTGAGTTGCAACAAGTGGAAATACTATATCTTCTCAGATCTAGATTATTCTAGTGCCTCTTCTCAGTGAGTGTGTCTTTTAACCTCTTGGAAGAGTGCATTAGATGATTGAGCTTCAGATCTAGACTTTGGCATCAGGAAAAATCATTCTCAAAGCCTACAACACAGTTTCTATAACTGAACTACGTTATTTGCAAGGTTGCAGCTGCAGGGTGTTTTGTTTGCATTTTGGAGGAGATATCTCTGGTGTTAGGATTCTTCCTCTCACTGTGGTGATCCATGGATTAGCCATCCAATCCATGCTTTTTTCAGATCTGATCTTCTGTTCTGTTATATGATTCATAAATTTCTGAATATTTCTGCAGATCTGCAACTCTAGATCTCAGATCTACTCTCTGTGCTTCATGTTTTTCACAAAACCCCAAGGGGAATATATAGATGAGAATTTCTTGTACACATATCTGAATTAGATCTATATTTTTATGTACATGTCTGCTCTAGATCTGAGTAATTAATAAACTAATGCTTCAGCCCATTAAAATAACGCTATCAAGTTTATGCGGACTTTTCTTATGGCTGTAACACCTCATTTCTGAGGATTTTTCCTGTATAGTCTTCTTCTTTCTCTTGTACAATGTATGGGTTGTAATGTACATCTGATTTGCTGTTATAAATCTGATATTTGAACTCCCATATCAGCCTACCACCTCTTGACAACCACGTTATTTACGGCTTGATCCTTTGCATATAAACTACTGACCTCTCATTGGGTGTTTTTCAGCTATACTAGCTTGTCGGAGATCTGTTTAACCCGCCTAGTTTGATTTTTTTTTCTCTCCTTTCGGATTTATATCTTAGATGATTTGATCTAAGGGATCTAGGAGCTGAAAACTCATTTCAGTGCACTGAATTCTTGGAAGTGCATTATTTTAGCAGGCTTTCTGTGTGATTCCCATTTTGGGATATTACACAAATCTAGGAGTCAAACCACACACAAACAGTATGTTTCCACAATAAGGATACTAGTTGGTGATGAAATCCAATGTCGCAGAAATTAATGTGGAAAACTGGTGGTTGGAACAGTTACCTTGAAAACCTGCTTAATGAAATAGTCTGGTGCAAGTACCTCAACTATGCCATCTCGAAGTGAAGTGCACCCTCTGGAAAGTCCAAGTGAGTCTAGTCAATGTCTGCTCCAGGTACAGTGGGACCTTCCCTCCACCGTCACCTTGGGAAAAATCCTAAAGATTATGGCCACTAAGGTCACCAACTGAGAAAATTGCACCTAGGGGAACAGTCTACGATCCGATATACATGCAAGGGCAGAGTATCAATCTCAATCCCCTTGAAGGCTCCTTGATATAATCCAAGGTTTACCAACAAGTGACCCCAGGCTCCTCGACAATGGTCTATCCAAGGTTTACCATTTTTAGTACGTGCACATCTACTATCTTTCCCAATGAGATATGTATGATTACCTCACTAGTTCTGAAATGATCTCGTGCTTGACTCTTTTAAGAAGATCTTCCCATAGTACAAATGCAACAATCGGAATTTTTCCTACCGCAAGATGCTACTTGTTTGTTTAGTTTCTTTGGAAAGTTAACTACAACCTATTCCAAAGCACTAGCCTAAGCTAGATTGGTGGAAAGAGCCCTATAATGTAAAAAATTCTAGATGAATTTTATTAAGCACTGTGTTATTCGGCTGTTATTTACTCAAAGGGTAAATGGATATGAAACCAGTGATGTTATGACCTGACCCAAAATTGAATGCAATCGAATATGATAATTTTAATCTTTTCAATTCTATGAATCCTAACTAAAGTAAGGAGAGAGGTTCCATTCACTTCCAACAATGCAAGAATTGATAAATAAGAGAAAATAAAAAAAAAATTCTAATGCACTAATTTTAGCAAGAAAAACTAATGCTAATCAATTCCAATTTTATTTATGTTTTAAAACAAACATGTAAATTCAAATCAATAAATTGATCTAAACCTACGATTGATTTTTCAAAATGTAAACTATGCAATTGTAATCTATACACCGATTCACTTGAAAACTATGAAAATGTAATCTATGCACATTTTCGTTCATATTCACGAAAATGAGAATTCTAATTATGCAAATGATCTATTCAAGAAGATTCTCAAACACAAGATGATTCCAATGTAATCTAAAGAACCAATCAAGTGAAAGTAAAGAAAATTGAATTTGAGAATTCCAAAAGATTAAAAAATAAAAACACTCAAAGGCGATTAACACTCGAGGCACAATTTGCAAAAACAAAATCAAAAGATGTAAAATTGTTAAAAGACTGAGAAGAACCTCAAAGTAATGACCAAGGAAATCAAATTAAGATTTTCTCCAAGAGACTCAAAACACCCAATTAACTTAACAGAGACAGACGCAAAATTTGTTGAAACAAAATTCACACATAAGACTTTGACAGTCAAGACAAGTTGGGGAAAACATAGAGAATCTGGTAATCTGGCTCCTAAAAAGAGAATTCTTAATTTTTCAAAAAATTTCCACAAGTCTGCAGGTTCTAATGGAGAACAGTGCGGTACAGCATTGTTCTGAACTTAAAACTGCGGAGGCTACCGCACTTTCTTTAAATAAAAATTGTGGATGCCAGGAAAAATACAGAAAAAATAAAAGCTCAGATTTTATTTTCAGGGATTTTGATAAGTTATCTAACCAACCAAGTTTTTAGACTAATCCAAATCATAAGACTCTTAAAATTCAAACTGAAAAATAAAAATGAAAACTAATTTCTATTCCCCAGCGGAGTCACCATTTTGTTATGCAGATAAATCCTTCTTGCAGACAAGAACAATCTCCCTAGTATCCTAAGGATATCTAGAAACAAACAACCAAATGCAAACCATTTTCTCTAGATCATTTGTCTACAAAACCAGAGATTTTGGGTTTGATCCCCAGCGGAGTCGCCATTTTGTTACACGGATAAATCCTTCTTGTAGACAAGAACGATCTCCCTAGTATCGTAAGGATATCTAGAAACAAACAACCAAATGCAAACCATTTTCTCTAGGTCATTTTTTATTCAAAATTATTAAATAACAAAGTATGAAGACATGCCCCTACCTGAAGTCCAACGCTTGCCGAAATATTTTATCCAGTCGCTCCAAAAGAGGTCACTTCAACATGTGAAACCTATAATCAAAGACAGATAAAAGGATTACAAGCACCTGCAAGATATAATAATTGAGAAAACACAAATCTATCTCAGTGATCAAGGAATCCAAGAATTGAAATACTCAAATAGATACATGAACAATTCAATGAGAAAATAGAATCCATTTGTATTATCTTGTATAATAAGAAGTAACCTTACAACCTTTCGCCTTGATGTTATACAGGTTCTTCTGGGGTCCTGAATAATCATTCTCTCTCATATTGACAAGCCTTCTTCTCTCTGAACTAGCATAAATTTATGGACATGAGTGCGTGATCATTCTCATATAAAAAATAACTAGTATAGAGAGTATTCTCTCTTTAAGAAACTCTTCAGCAACTAATATGTATGTATACCATTTACAATCTACCATCTACCCTTGAGACTGAAACATGAGCTCAATTTATAGGGAAATGGAGGTATTTTCAATTCCATGAAGAAAGGGATGGATTCCTCTCATGAAGGGATTTGAGCTCGATATACCAAGGGATAAGTTCCATAAGTAAAGCGATAGAGCTCATGAGTATAGGATAAATCTCTGACCGTGCTTCTAGAAACCTCCAGTTGGGAGAATATTCCTCCAGCTGGGTTTCTAGAACTTAATTTTTCCTTTATTTGATTGTTTACAGGGGTTCGTAGGTTTAATACACAAAACATGTAGGATGTGTCGCAGGCTATAGAGAAAATATATGCGGATACGCAAGCAAGGGATAGGGAAAATGTGGAGTTAGAATTTTTAGGGTTTTAATGAGCTTTTCTCCAATTCCAAGACTTGGTTTAAGAACATTGGGGTTTTATACTTCTAAGGGAGTGTAATACAGGTAATGATGAACCTATATTGACAGTCAAAGGTCATGGTGCCAAAATAACGTGTAACAATCATGGATCATGAAACAATCTCATACAAAACTCTAATCCAAGAGCTCTCGGTACAATATAAAATTGTCTCACACTGTCATACATAAATTGGCATATTCATGCACCAATTTACTACCTCCTGATAGCTTTCCCCCAGTACGCAATCCCTACTGATCACAATCCCTGAATGAATTCGATCTTGCCTTTCCTTGACTACGCAATTCTCATTGGCATCTCCAATGTGTGTTTGGTTGCAAGGGTGCACCCACTAATGTCACAGCTGATAGTCAAACTATCCCTTTCACCTATCTCTCAAATAGGTCTCCATGGGATCTAACATGCATGTAGTTAACATTTGTAAATCTTCAGTTGCATGTGATATCACTCCATGTGAATTAATTTAATATTTAATTCATTGATCTCTCACTAGTGTATCTTTAGTTACAACTAGTTACAACTAGCACAACTGAGTTTAACTCACTTAACTGAGTTAAACTACTTTACAACTCACATAACTACACATCCAACTCTGTTACAACTCAAGTCCACTTGCATGTCCCACCAACCAACCTTAGAAATCGAAATTCCTTCAGTCAACTGGTTTGCCACATTAGTTAACTAAAATCAAGTGCTTCAAGAGAATAGATTATTATTTATTGTCTAATTATTATTAAGGGATAATAATAATTGACATGCATTCTATTTTTAGACATGAAATCCACGAACAAACTTCGCACATGCATTCCAAAAATAGACGCCCATCCATAAATATAATTTTCTCAACCATATATAAATAGAATCCCACTATAAATAGACTTTTCTCAACATTCTAAAAATAGAAATATACCTAAAAATAGCCTGTATGGGCCCCACCTAGTGTAGGTGCTCATCGATTACTAGGCTTTCAACAAGAAAGGGATTATCCTAAACCCCGATCCTATCTCTATGGTATTCAAATTTGCACCTAGTGAGCGCCTTCATCAAGATATCTGCATCTTGATCTTCCGTAGGAATGTGCTGAGGCAACATTATCTTACACTACACACAATCTCTGATACGATGATACCAAATATCTATATGCTTAGATATATCATGAAACACGGGATTAATCGAGAGTTTAATGCAGCTCTAATTATCAAAATGAATCATTTTAGGATCTAAATGAGAACCAAACAAACCAACCAGGATCTTTGTCATCCAGATAGCCTCACATGCAGCTTGACTTGCTGCCATGTATTATGCTTCCGCTGAACTGAATGCCACAGATCTTTGTTTCTTGTTGTACCAAGAAATTTTTTTAGATCCGATACTAAAGACCACTCCTGATGTGCGCTTTCTTTCCATTGGGCTACCTGTCCAATCTGCATCTGTGAAGCATTCAAATTCACCTCATCTATCTGTTTGTACCATAAGGCATACTCAGATGTGCCCTTGAGATATCTCAAGACATGCTTTCCTGCCTTCCAAAAGAGCTTGGTAGGCTTAACCATCACTTGACTAAGCTGGTTCACCACATAACATATGTTTGGTCTTGTATTAACTAAATACATGAGAAAACCCACCAACTGTCGATAGACAGTAGCATCCACTAACTCTCCAGATGTAGCGTCCTCTTTCCTCTAGTTTCCTGGAAGAGGAGTATCCATGGGTTTGCATCCCTCCATGTGAAACTTACCCAGTATCTCCCTTGCATACTTTCCTTGAGACACAAAAATTTCACCATCTCGCTGCCATATTTCCAATCCAAGGAAATAATGAAGGAGGCCCATATCCTTCATCTCAAACTCCTTTGCAAGGTCCTCCTTGCATGAGTGTATCAGTTGCTCATCACCAATCAGTATTAAATCATTAACATAAAGAACAATGATTAAAATCTTACCCTCACCACAATCTGGTATAGGTTTGCATCTGTCTCACTCTTGGTGAAGCCAAGTCCAGTGAAATAGTTGTCGATCTGAGTGTACCAAGCATGAGGTGCTTGCTTCAGCCCATACAACGCTCTTTTGAGTCTTCACACATGTGACTCATTGCTAAAGATCTCAAATCCTTCAGGCTGCTCAATGTACACTTCTTCCTCAATGATCCCATTAAGGAACGCATTCTTCACATCCATCTAATGAATGTGCCAACCCATCTGCACTAAGAGAGCAAGGATGGTCCTTATGGAAGAATACCGTGTGACAAGTGCAAAGGTTTCTTCATAATCAATCCCCTCGATCTGTGAGAAGCCCCGGGCCACAAATTTGGCCTTTATTTCTCAACACTCCCATCAGCAACTTTCTTTGCCTTGTAGATCAATCTTGAACCTACAACTGATTTATCAACCAGCCTTGGAACAATTTCCCAAGCACTGTTTCTGACAATGGAGTCATACTCCTCCACCATTGCATCTACCCATGTGGGCTCCTGCACTACTTCCTGAAAGGTTTATGGCTTAGTCAAAATACATTTGCTCATGAGAGCCATGTATATAGTGAAACGGTCAGGAGACTGTCTTTGTTTGCGATGTGAAATAGGGACTCCTACATTTTGTGCCGCATCAAGCTTCAACCTCTCAACTTCTATGGTATGCCTTCTACCAGTTTTGATGTTTGGCTCTGCGTGAGTGGACTCCTCCACTCCATGAATCTCCTCCTATGGCTGATCCACATCTAGAGACTCATCTTTGGGAACAAGCAGTTCCTCCTCTACATGCAAGTCTAGCTCCCTCTCAAGCGAAAACTTCATGGCTTTCTCCTCATTGAATTTTATATCCCATCGCACCATAGTCATTTGAATGTTTGGAAAATACAAACGATAATTATGGGGTGTTTCTGTGTACCCCAAAAATATCCCAACTTTAGCAGTCGGCCCCAGCTTCTTCTTGGCGTTCTTGGTCACATGCACATAAACAGATGAGCCAAAAATCTTAAAGTGAGAAACATCCACTTTCTTACCACTAAAAGCTTCTTCAGGTGTACTCATGCCAAGTATTCTATGAGGACAACAGTTTTGCACATAAACTGCAGTGTTGCATGCTTCCACCCACAAATGCATTGGTAGGCCCTGATCATACAGCATAGCTCATGCAGCACCCACGATCATTCTGCTCTTTCTCTCCGCAACCCCATTTTGATGTGGATTATGAGGCACTATGAGTTCTCTCCAAATTCCTTCTTTTCTATAGAATTATTTGAATTCGTTCGAGATGTATTCTCCACCATTATCGCTCCGAAGAGCCTTCACTTGCTTACCTGACTCTTTCTCAACCAATGCCTTAAACTCACAAAAATTTGAGAATGTTTTGATCCTTCTTCTGCATGAAGACAATCCAGCATTTACGAGAAAAGTCATCAACAAAAATAATATAATACTTGTGTTTTGTTGTTGAAGCAACCGAGAATGGTCCACACACGTCTGTGTGAACTCTCTCCAGGATCACCGAAGCATGGTTCTCCTTTTCATGAAAGGTGGACTTTATAAACTTACCCATAGTACATCCCTTGCACTGATCTAACTGCACAAGTGTACCCTTGGGAAGTCCAGTAGAAATCTGCTGCAAAATTTTCAGGGCACCATGGTGAAGATGGCCCAATCACCTGTGCCTTAATTCACCCTCATCTCGACTCACCACTTCTTCTTATTTTCCCACCATTGCAGCACAGCCGTCTACCTCCAGCTTGTAGAGATTCTTGACTCAAATCCCTATCCTCTTGGCTTCACCCATTGTTTTATGTCACAGGAAATATTTTCCATCACTGAAAACAATGTCATAGCCTCTGTACTCCAACATCGCGACTGAGACCAAGTTTTTCTTCAGACCTGGAACATGCATAAAATATTTCAACAGAAATGGTTTACCTAACTCCCTCTCAAAGGTAATGGTACCGATGTTGGTCGCATTGTATCTTCCATCGTCACCCATCTCTATATGCATTTGGAAGGAAGCACCACTATCAAGATCTCCCTTCATGTGGAAGGAAGCACCACTATCAAGATACCACACCAATCCCATTATGCTTGAAACTAAGCATGTGATCAAAGAGAAATCAAGTTCAAATTTCGAGGCAAGGGCCTCACTAGCTGCAGCTCCAGTAGCCTTCTTGTTCTTATTTTTCTGTGGGAAGTTAGTGGCGAGATGCCCATGTTTGTGACAGTGAAAACATCACCTTGGACAAATCCAGATTCTAGCCTTTAGACTAAGATTTTGACTGGGAATTATTCCCCCTTCCCTTTCCTTTTCCTTAGAAGCCAAGCGCAATCCTCTTCATCATCATGCTTTGATGAAGAGCCATCTCTGGACATTGCAGCGAAATCCTCCTACACTAGATCCTACCACGGTCGTTTCCCCAATCCGGCAATTTCTTGTCCGTTAACGGAATCTTGATAAGCTGTGCCAACTCTTAAGAAGTCCCAAGAGAGCCAAACTCACCAAATCATCATCAAAAACCGTGATTATCACACTCCCCAATTCATCCTGACATTGGACAAACTTTGTGAGATACTTAGGAATATTGTCACCCTTCTCCATATTTATCTTTCTGATTTTATCCTTCAGCACAAATTTCCTATGGTTGCTTCTTCTTTGGAAAAGATCCGTCAAAGCTTTCCACATTGCAAATGGAGTGGCTTTCCCATGAAGGCTTGAGACAATATGGTCTCGCACACCTTCCAACAGAATCCTTCTCGTCTTCACTACTTTCTTTTTCCAGGTGTCTATTAATGCAGCATCCTTCGAAGTGGGCTTAGGAACATCACGGTCGATGACTTCCTTCAAGCCATTATCTTAAAGCACCGCCTCCATCCTATCATTCCATGAAATTTAGTTCAAGATGGCCTCAAGTGCATACTCTAACTGCAAACCATTGAAAGCCATTTCGATGTTTACTCAATTGTCGCACCAAGAAATTCTTGCAGCAAATTCAAATTGTTTCCACCAACAAAGTCAACTACTCCTTCAATATTTCAATCTTATTTTCTCTGATACCATGTAGAAACTTTAATAGCCTGGTTTCTCCTAATCTAACAATTATATTCAACTGTTAAATACATAATCCTTCTACTAAAATCTTTGCGGAAATTTAATCGCCAATTGCAAACATATGAGGAAAGATCAATCACACATAACACAGATGTTTTTACCAAGAAAGCATAAATCTAAAAACCCCACTATCATATATTATGTATATATCATGGATCATGAAACAATCTCATTCAAAACTCTAATCCAAAAGCTCTCAGTACAATATACAATCGCCTCACACTATCATACATAAATTGGCATATTCATGCACCAATTTACTGCCTCCTGACAGCCTGCCTCCACTTCACAACCCCTGAATTAATTTGATATTGCCTTGCTTTGACTGCGTAATCCTAATTGGAATCTCCAATGTGTGTTTGGTTGAAAGAGTGCACCCATTAATTTCACAACTGATAGTCAAACTGTCCCTTTCACCTATCTCTCAACTAGGTCTCCATTGGATCTGACATGCATGTAGTTAATAGTAGTAAATATTCAGTTGCATGTGAGATCACTCCATGTGAATTAATTTAATATTTAATTCGTTGATCTCTCACTAGTGTATCTTTAGTTGCGACTAGCTACAACTAGCACAACTGAGTTTAACTCACTTAACTGAGTTAAACTACTTTACAACTCACATAACTACACATCCAACTCTGTTACAACTTTGTATCACTCAGTTACAATGAAGTCCACTTGCATGTCCCACCAACCAACCTTAGAAATAGAAATTCCTTCAGTTAACTACTCTTCCACATTAGTTAACTGAAATCAAGTGCTTCAAGCGAATAGATTATTGTTTATTGTCTAATTATTATTAAGAGATAATAATAATCGACATGCATTCTAATTTTAGACATGTGATCCACGAACAAACTTCGCACATGCATTCCAAAAATAAATGCCCATCCTTAAATAGAATTTTCTCAACCATCTATAAATAGACTCCCACTATAAATAGAAATTTCTCACCATTCTAAAAATAGACATACATCTAAAAATAGCCTGTGGGCCCCACCTAGTGTAGGTGCTTAATTTTCACTATGATCATCATCTTGTTGAATCTCAACAACTACTATTAAAATAATACATGCAATGTTGAGAACATCAAGGATGATGTTCCTTTAAGGGGGAGGAATTATAACACTCCCATTTTAAATCCCCATCAATATTCATTTAATTATGTCAATGATGCCAACAGAGGCAAGTTAATGTAAATGGGTCGAAGACTAGAAAAATTATAATATGTATTTTATTAATATATTACCAAGGATGAAGAAGAGGAAACTCATACACATATCTTCATGCCTAATGGTGAGTTATAAGGGGGTATCAAGAAGATATCCTTGTCTACCTAAATTAGTTATAAAAACCTATAGCCTAGCAAACAAAATTACCAAACTACCCTAAGTGTATGGGTCATGTTCCACCATGGATATTTATGTTGGCCCATGGATACCAAAGGGAAACCTTGAGAATATTCATGTCAATGAGTGTGTGAAGGAAAGGGGGAGTAAAATAGAAGAGCGGAGATAGCAAGAAATAGGGAGAGAGCAGAGAAGAGAGATGAGATGAGTATCTCATGTAAAAAAAAATATTGTGTGTGATTGAATCCACCTAATTATGTGAATGAGGTCAAAGTATGGTATTTACCCTAAGCACAAGCGCCAAGTGGATTTCTAAGGAATTGTCTATGTTATGCACAAAAATGGTGAAGGTAAGTGTTGAGGGACTCTTAGCTAAGTGAAGGGCCCCCTTCATGTTGTGCAAGCCTAGAATGGCCAGCTACTAAGAAAGCATGTTGAAATCCATGCACCAAAGAAAAAGAGGGAGAAACCGATGGAATCTTGAATAATTGAAGGGCTCTCTTTGTGTTGTGCAAGTTGTTGTGATTACACTATGAATTAAAATAGGCCCTAGCTTGATAAGTTGAAATACTCCATACTAAATTTTGGGTGAATGAAGGAAATGGGCCTTCATCTTTACACCATTGGTAGCCTAGGAGAGATTTTACCCCTTGAATGAAAATTAGCTAAAACACAACCCATAAAAACTAGGAATACTATAGGCTTGGTGTGATATTAAGTGAACTGATGAGCTTGATATGATGAAGGAGAATAGGCTTCATGTACTCCACATTGACTTGAATTATGTGAACATTAAGGGAATATTTCCCTTAGGCATTGATATAACATAGGGGTGTCAAAATAAAATAAATATTGTTGTGTATTTGAGCCTATGATGGGGTGGAATGTAGCTCACCCTTCTTTATTTTTGGCAGCTTAAGTACACTAGATAAGTGTATTTAAATTTAACACTGGAAAATCATACAACAGAAGATGACATTAATTAATGTCAAGCCAAAGGATTTACAGGGCAGGAAGACATTATGGAATCAAGAAAGTATTTAAAATCTCTAAGGTTTTGAGAAAATCAAATTTGAACTAGTCTTAAATGTTGATTGCGCACATTATCCTTCGAGAAGAGCGCCTTTTGTGCGCCTTTTTCCCCGATAAGTGCGCATTCCTGAAAGTGGAAAAATATCGCTTTTCGAGACCACACAAAGCAAAGGACAAGTTACTCCTTACATGAAGCCGCCTAAGGACAGCCACTAGCACCTCCTTAGACACTATGTAAGCACACAATGGAATATTTGGAGCACACATGGAATCATACCTCTCCCTTGGGTCACCATCCACCATGTACCAAGGGAGGGAAGGAGGATTTGAAATCCCCTATATAAAGTCACCATGAGATGAAGAATGGGTGATCACATTATTATGTTGGCCAGAATTTCCCAAGCAATACCAGCAGTGTGTGACCCAGAGCTAGAGATAGAGGGGACTCGATTGTTGGTCGTCCAAAAATCTTAGTCCATCACAGCAGAGAGAGAGGGAGCTTGGAAAACAACATCCTTGCATCGGGACCTAGAACCATTTTCCAGGGGCCCTTTGGCAAGTGGGTAAAATTTCTTCTTCGTATCAAATATTTAATAAGAAGGACCCTAGAGCCACCATTTGCATTATTATCATTTGACTCTCTTCAATAGCTTCTGTATATTTGTGTTTTAGTTTTAGTTTAATTTGAGTATACATTTGCATGCTTTTTCCACTAGATTGTATGCTTTTGAACTCCACCACTTTCTGCCTGTTACCTAGAGTTTAAAGGGCCAAACCACACCCTTTAAACTAGTGTGATTCCGTACATCCGTGCACCAAATCCACCACAAGAGGATTGACGACTCCACTAACATTTTAAAAGTTTATGTGGTTGTGCCTTCTTTTGCAAGAGACCTTTGTCTATGTTGGACAATGGAGCTGATAGTCCTATGATCTATCTTGCAGTCCCTAGATTCACTTTGAGTGACAAACTAAAGAAGAGAAACCCCTAATATTTTTTACTTGCAGGAATTTGTGCACGTTTTTTCCTCACAGACGCATAGGGTGCGTGTTCAGTGTTGATCCGCACGCAGGAAAGCGCACCTGTCATGGCCTTTTGCGCCCAATTCATAGAATGAGAAATTTCTCCCAATATTCTAGCTTTTTCTACTTGTAAGGTGTTTGGAAGCCCCTAATGTATCTGCCAACACTTGTTTTGATACCCCACAGCTTGTTAGAACTCACTTTTTAGCTACTTTCTGTAGGCTTAGAGTTAGTTTTCAATTCAAGTTGATTTTTGCAAAATTTTCATAGTTTAAGTAGGGGACAAATTAACTTGCGTTCCAAACAATTTATGTTTTGAAAATTTTTGGTATTCACACTTAGATAACTAGTCCAAGTAAGTGGCCCAAGACCATGCATGCATAACTATTTTTCTTTTTTCTAGTGTAGAAATCGTTTAGTTTAGTTCAATTTTTTGCATTAGGAATTGCGGGACTAGGATCGAATTGTCTATAGAAGAGCAAGTAATTTCTACTACCTTTGCACCCTCCGGTGATCCTAGGTAAGCATATGAATGCTCAATATTCACAATTCACCATCTCCCTATATTTAGTCACATAGATTAACTAGGAAAATTTGAAAGCGGCCCATTATCCGCACATGTTTTCCATTTGAGCCATGAACAATATAACATAGTTTAAATACGGGTTTCTTGTAAAGGATCAATGATATCCACATGTTCAAACTATGTGTTTGTTCACCTTATGCTCACACACACTCACCCACTAAGCAAAGCAAGACACCTAAAACTAAGTTAACCAAACTCACTAAATTCGCCCCACAGGGGCCACAAAAGAATTTATAGTTTAAGTTAGGATCAAGGGGGTAGGCATCCAATAAGCCACCTTGATCATACTTCATATTGAAACATAGAAGTTGCGTATTTAGGGAGCTTAAAATCCACCTATCATCCCATGGTAAAGAAAACCCGAGCGCGACAGAGACCCAATTCAGAGGGGATTAGGCTTAGGCACAGTGCATGCAGTATCAGTTGGGGCTACCTGACCCGACTGATACTCGGTACTGTTAGCTGACTACCAAGAAGCCCAAGACTCAAACGCTCACATGGGAAAGTGTTTCTTAGTGGCAAAAAACTAGGGCATCCTTTACCCTATAGGTGACGGAGCAGGAAAGCGCCAGACCCTCTACCCTTACCTTGGTGGATTCTCTTCCGCTGACTAGGGGCGTCGTTGGCTCTTACAGGACGTTGTGCCAGCACTCGCAAGAAATATTCTCAAGGACCAGTTACTTTTGAGTGTGTGAGGACGCAATAGGTCTTATAGGATTTTGAGTATCAGACGCAAACAAACAAAAACCACGTTTTTGCTTGATTGATCACATAGATTAATTTAAAGGGAAAATTTATTTTATTTTCTCTTTGTTTTATGTATGTGGCCATAATTTTTCTTTTATCATAGACTCTATCCTCTCAAATTTTTCCAAAACCTAACTTGGTCGACACCCAAATGGTCCCGACGGAACCTCGTCGATCCAGGTGTCTTTTGGACCTCCCCCCATTACCAGGAGGGGTTCTAGGTCTTTCGCCATTTAGGCGTCAAAGACGGAACGCTGCCACCATCATTGGTTCATCCTTCATTGGATCAGCCATAGTTGGGAACCCTAGTCGGTCTCCCAACACCACACCACACACCACTCCCCCCTCGACCCCTATGGGGCAAGGGAGTGTGTCCCATTCGGGAAGCCAACTGAATACACAGCAGGGTACGTCGCAGACTAACCTCATTCTAACCATAACTTTGTGTCTTCACACATTGCAATGACATCAACCTCCCAGTCACCTTTCTTAGCTTCATTGAATCTACCCGATTTAACCAAGCTAACGAATGACCCATTGCACGCGATCCTTCATGGCCTCCCATGCCCACGAAGCTCCCTTCGGATATACCGAAATTTTAAGGCAAGCAAGCGGAAGACCCAGGTAGTCATGTAATGACCTTTCACCTGTGGTGCTCATCGAACAGTATCATTGACGACACTATTTGATTGAGACTATTTCAACGCACTCTTACAAGAGTAGCAGCGAAGTGGTATGTGGAGCAACCTCCTGCTTCACATGGAACCTTTAGTGCCCTTGCTATCACGTTCCTCACATATTTTCAATTACCCATTCACCATGATTCCATAATGGAATTACTAACTCATTTTAGACAAACCCCCACCGTCCATATCTTGGACCATCTTCATGAAAGGAGGTGGCGTCGCATTTTATGTTAAGCTAAACTCGACGATCGGGTCCTCTTATATTTACTCTTGAAAACTCTGACGGCGAAGATTTCAAAGGATGTGGCGCAGCAAAACACCACATCTGAAGAGGATGCAATCAGTAAAGCCCAGAAGCTTGAACTGATTTATACGCAGTTAGGATACATTTACAACATCTTGCCTAATGCGTTGCACCTGCAAAATTATCAAGAATTTCCAGGCGCGTTGAACTCTATAGACGGGCTAATTGGGTCAATGACCCAAGGTTACCTAGGCAGCAGTAGTCAAAACCCAAGTTACACATATATTTCTACTCAGAACATGTCTCAACCCGGATTTCAAAGTCATCATATGCCTCAGCAAAATTTGACTAATAGGGTGCAAGCATACCACCAGGGATGACCTTATCCTTCGGTTGAGGGGACCCAGTAGGTGGAAAGAAACACTGACAGAAGAACTCCCTTCCAACATCCAAGTGCAAACCTGGGACAACATTATGCTCAGTCCCCAGCACATGACCCACCTATGCAAACCAATGCACAGTTGAACTTTGTGCAGTCGTCCTAAAACCAACCACACCAATATAACCAGGAGAACTACCCTCCTAACATGGTAAAGAAAAAAATCAAAAAACAATCCAAAAGGGGACCCTGGACAGGGGGGCAACAACCAACAGCACCCACCGCGATCCCAGGCTGGAGGTAACTCCAACTGGAATAAGAACCAGGAGCCAAGCAATTCCCAACAGCAAAGCAAAAGGCCACCTCTTCGAACAAACCATTCATGTTCGATATGTGGAGAGTACGGGCACTATACTCACCATTGTCCTGATCTCCTTGAGCTAAAAAAGCTACAGAGTAACCGAGGACAAGGAGGATCTTCCCAGCAACCCATTATGATGCAAGAGCCTTTCCCCCACCAAGGGACAGTCAGCACTTAGCAGCAAAACCCATATGACTCCGGGAAAAGAAGCCATGAAATCTACATGATTGGAGAAGAGATGTTTTCCAAACACGAAATCACAACTATGACACCCCACCAGACACCACTACGTCAGGGGCTAGTACTAGTGCGTTGACTGCACCTTTGACCATTTCAAAGATGCCTATAGAACCATTGCCAGAAATGGAAAAGGGACCCAACAGGCAAGCAAGAAACTACTCCAAAGCGGCCCATAATTATAGCATCATGGATGATTTAGTTCAATCACCCACTACAATGTTAGCTCTGGAAGTACTGCAGTCATGCCTGAAACAATGAAAAGCCCTAATTTCTGCGTTAGGTGCTATCGACCCTACCGATACGTTCTTGATGGCTTTTGACTTAGAAAAAGCCACCCCCCGGCTTTCTTCCATGGTCGCCGTCCAAATACCAGTGTTGGTCCAAAATATCACTATTCACCAATGTGTCATAGATGAGGGTGCATCGACATGCATCATGTCAAAAAAAAATTGGCAGAAGTTAGGTTCTCCCGAACTAAAACCCTCAGTCATAATGCTTCGAGCATACGACGGTCATCCCTTGACCCCCGTCGGCCTCTACCAAAATGTCCCAGTCTGTTTAGCTAGAAAGACGATCCACATAGACATTGAAGTCTTGGATGCTCACTTGGATTACAATATACTCTTCGGGCAGAGTTATATGCACGCCATTTCTACCATAGCCTCCTCCATCTTTCACATTATGATGTTCCCCCATGAGGACCGCATCATTACTGTAGACTAGCTAACACATAGTGAGAAGCATCCCCTAACCAACACGGATGTAATTCTACCCTATGTAGATACAGCCTCGGATGGTCTTTCACGGTACCAAGAATATGGCCCTGGCCAATTCAAACTGTCGTCCGTTTTAGGGTCATTCCTAGGATATCCTCCCATTATCCCTGAAGCATCACCTAATGTCATAGGGGCCCCAGTATGCATGATGTCGACATCAAGTGTCGAGGCTAGTCAGGACACAGACTCAAGTAGTAACGACACTGAGGCATTAGCCATGGCAACCTCTCTAGTCTACGCTGCCTCCCAAACCCCTTTCCTCTACCCCCCAGCTGGCTTCGTCTCCCAACAGGTTTTGGCAACACTGGTATTACCCAACATATCGTTGGCATTCCCAGTTTGGTACCTTATTCCTCCTTTCGGAACAGGAGCCACCCATGTTGCTGCCATAGGGTTGAAGCCTGTCAGTCCTAAGGAGCCCCCACCCATCCAAGAAACGGTTGAGACCACCCTTGCAAAGGAAGCTCCCATTGCGAAACCAGTGATCACGGCAAAGAAAACTGAGAAGAGAGGAAAGAAGATGGTGACCCCCGCTATTCAACGGGAATCACTAGTCTACGCCATATGTGACATAATAGGCCATCCTACCCATATATGTCTAGAGCTAGATGAATTAAAACCACTCCTTGGCTCCGAAACAGACATCTCGACATCGCATTCCCGTAAAAAGGAACCTACCACTAAAGTTAAAGGAAAAACATTGCATACCAATCAAACATGCACTATCTGTAGCATCTATGGGCACTATACCTACCACTACCCAGAGATACCATGATATAGGGACTCCCTACACGCCATCGACGGTCCTACCAAGAGGATCCCCCCACCCAATCTGTCGGAGATGAACCTCATGTCATCCCATACCTACAGGAGGAGAAACAATCACCAAAAAGACAACCATTTGTCCCTCCTAACCCCAAACCACCATACGCCAACCAGGGACGGGGGAACCTGGTTGCCTCATCCTCTTAAATTATCAAGCACATTGATTGCTGCAGACGGTTTGGTCGAGTCTTTGACCTAAGGTCACCTAGGCAATAGTAATATGTATTCGGGGAGATCCTAGACAGGGGGCAATAACCGGCAAATTCCCCCCATGATCTCAGTCTAGGGGAAACCCCAACTGAAATTAAAACTAGGAGCCAAGTAACAATGCCATGATGAATGGAAGCGATGCCACACATTCGCTTTCCAGAAAAAATAATTTTTCAGCACCGACAGGTATGCCCTCTCTCATCTTCCTTTTTAAAGCTCATGCATTTCAATAATATTTGATGAAAATAAGATTCTTTCACTTGAGGTAGTTTTTTTTACAGGAAAAACCCATGAACCATTAATAGCACCATCTATTGAACATTCTAGAGTAGGTATCATTCTACCCCCAGCATGATAGAGTCCCAGAAAACTTTGCATATCCTGACATCATTTATCCATCAGAAATAAATCATAGGGTCCTCATATATGACCGTGATTATCATCACCTCACCCTGCACCTGATAAACATCTGCATTGGTTGGTATAGCCTCCCCTCCATGGCGCTCGTCACCCAAAGTAGACCATATATCACAGCAACAGTGATGCCATGGCCATGGCCATACCACTTCAGTTTGGGAAGCACCTCATGCCCATCCATTCATCATGCATAAGGTCAAGTTTACCATGCAAACTGAAACCCCCTTCCAGGATGACCAGGTTGGACAAGCAAATAAAACACGCACCATCGTGCATCGCATTTGGCCCACCATACCTCCACTAGCATAATCGCATCTGCAACACTTTTTCATCCGCTTCATCAACCCCGCACATGAAACCAACCAATGGGACCCCCACCCCCAGCAAAACACCTTCCTTAAAACATCAATGAGCAAACATTTTCATGTTTTGGGGTACCCAAATCTGTGTTTTGTACAAACCAAACCCCATTATTTTTATTCCTTTGGTAAGTGTATAAAGACTGAAAATGGTGCACTTCACCCCTTCACCCTCATATTTCATCTTTTCTTCCATGGAAGCAGTCCCTGATCTCCCTTGGTCGGAGTATTCCCCCCCCCCCACACATGCACCATCACAACATTCATAGTTGGTTTACACCCGCTCTAGAAGTCCTACCAACTCTAGGGATTTTCCCTTCAGAAATAACTATGACTGCCGCCAAGATGCTTAAGTATACTCCGACCTCGGGCCACTGAATCCCCATCATCAGTTTTCAGTCACCTCTCACCAACATGCCTATGTTAAACCCATCACATCCAAGTCCCTGACCCCTCAGGTCAGCGACCCATGGTTCAGTTGAGGCTTCCTTTTTGTCGACCTCAACACCTCTTTTCCGAAAAGGAAGCGGTACCTTGGATCACCCCTCTCCAAGAAAAGGGGCATCCTCGGGTGGCACTGTGGGAGACATAATTTTCCACAGATGTCATCGATCCTCCTGAAATTTTACTACGACAAAATATTTCATGTCAAGATGGTATCATACCTTACAACCATTGCACTTTGATCAGATTCATCAAGGACCTGCGCCTCCATAAACGTATCTATCAAAAATTATTACACGGGAAGGTCCCAGCCAGCACATATGCGTACATTGCGCAGCTACATGCCATACCAAGTTTATGCATATGGGTACCACATTATGCCTATCGTCAAAGAAAAAACTCCCTTGATACTCCCTTGAGGGCATCAGCAGTCGTCGTCAACAACTGCCAGCATCACTACCATAGTAGTGGCACACACAGCACATGTATTTGTCAATTTTGTTTAACTAGCCATAGCATCACGAGCATGGGACATGCCCACCTCGTTGAAATTTTATATATATATATATATATATTGTAAATTGTATTTTCTTTCAGGGATCCCTTAGACGTGGTCATTCTTGGAACCAGTGCAGGGTGTTGCCAACTCCAAAGCTCCACGCAGGTCTCCCTCTCTCTCTATGCATGATACAGAAAAGAAACTATTTCGGCTATACAGTCCTTCCTAGACCTCACACATTAGGGGGAAACTGTTAACACTGGAAAATAGTACAGCAGAAGATGACATTAAGTAATTTCAAGCCAAAGGATTTACAGGACAAGAAGACATTATGGAATCAAGAAAGTATTTAAAATCTCTAAGGTATTGAGAAAATCAAATTTGAACTAGTCTTAAATGTTGATTGCGCGCATTATCCTTCGAGAAGAGTGCCTTCTGCGCGCCTTTTTTCCTGATAAGCGTGCATTCCTGAAAGTGGAAAAATGTCACTTTTCGGGACCACACAAAGCAAAGGACAAGTTACTCCTTACATGAAGCTGCCTAAGGACAACCACTAGTGCCTCCTTAGACACTATGTGAGCACACAATGGAATCATACCTCTCCCTTGGGTCACCATCCACCATGTACCAAGGGAGGGAAGGAGGATTTGAAATCCTCTATATAAAGCCACCATGAGATGAAGAATGGGTGATCACATTTTTATGCTGGCCAGAATTGCCCAAGAAATACCAGCAGTGTGCGACTCGGAGCTGGAGATAGAGGGAACTTTATTGTTGGCCATCCAACAATATTAGTCCATCACAGTAGAGAGAGAGGGAGCTTGCACCAAGGCAAGCTTGGAAAACAACATCCTTGCATCAGGACCTAGAACCATTGTCTAGGGGCCCTTTGGCAAGTGGGTAAAATTTCTTCTTCATATCAAACGTTTAATAAGAAGGGGCCTAGAGCCACCATTTGCATTATTATCATTTGACTCTCTTCAATAGCTTCTGTATATTTGTGTTTTAGTTTTAGTTTAATTTGAGTATACATTTGCATGCTTTTTCCTCTAGATTGTATGTTTTTGAACTCCACCACTTTCTGCCTGTTACCTAGAGTTTAAAGGGCCAAACCACACCCTTTAAACTGGTGTGATTTCATACATCCGTGCACCAAATCCACCACAACACATCTTATGAATGAAATGACATTGTTGTTCAAGGTTTTATGAATATTTTTATGCTAGTTAATTTTTTTTATAGCATTGGGAGGATTGATAGATGTTGTGTACATATGATAAGTGTGTATGAATGAATAATTGTAAGTATTGCATAACTATGTAGAATTAATAACCCACACTTCTCAATGAATGGATGTTATTTGCAGATGTTCTCTTGAAGTAAATTACCTTGTTGTTTATGGGATGCGGGATATGAAATGCATGGTTGTAAAGTGTGATACAAATTTCATTATGGGTCTAAGGTTGTTCTTGTATTCTAATATAATTGTTTCCCTTGCCTAGACAACATATGGGATGTAACTTCAGTGATTATATCCCTATTTAGAGTGAGAGTAATTAAAGGTCCTTCTCTAGTCAAAGGGACTTTGTTTCTATAGAAGATAAGCTAGGATAGTAGTCTCCTATGTGAGAGAGATAAGTCTGAGGTGTGGAGTTGTAGTCTTAAGTGAGAAAGAAGAAGCTCTTTAGCTGAGTGAAGGTAATTAACTGGCCATTAGCCATATTTCCACATTTTTATGGGATTTTATTGATTGAAGGTAGTGTCTTAGGAGTCCCTTATAAGTTTTTCAAGACTTCTGCATCTTCATCATTATTTAGGGTTAATTATTGGCCTTGCCAAAATCATTTTCAAACATTGAGACAAGCTTGGAAGCTTTATTGATACTTTTAGGAATTTTTGGATTAACCCCTGTTTATGGATTTGGAATCTTATGGTATTAAGTTTATAATTTCAAGGATGATTTTCCATAGCCCAGCCCTAGTCACATGGCCATTGGGGTCCCTCATCGAGAGCTAGAAAGAAAAGAGGATATTATGATAACAAGCCTTGGGTGTCAGGAACTTCGTCAAAACACCCATGTAGAACCCCCTGATACCAACACTTATAACCAAATTGTTGATAGATGTGAACCTTCTTATCAGTTTTTATTATAATAGGACATTGTGTTATCTACATTAGGATATGAGAGAGCCAATGATTTGTTATCAATCCTCCATGAAATGCGAGGATCAGATTCAAAGTTTGGGTGTTTGAAAATGTTTCCTTCCTAGCCCTGGTCATATGGCCAATGGGTGTTATGACTATGATCTATCCCACAAGGGATTTGGGTAATTGGTGATGGATTGTTAGATTAGTGAGAGCTAAGTATAAAACATTTAGGTTAATAAAATCCCTAGAATTTCCTAGTACTAACGAACCTGACAAGCCATAAGATAATTGATGCACTATTTTACTGTTGGTTTTTGTGTATTCAAGTCACTAGAGTTTGAATATTATGCAAGAAAGATTCAAGATTCAAGAGATTTTAAGGAAAATTTCGGGCTTACCTCTTGAATATTTTCACGTCATATACAGGGCTAGCATGGCACAATGTGGTAAGATGACAGGATTGATGTGGAATTGACATATTGGGATGTGGGATGTCCATGTGGTAGGTGATGTGACATATTGGTGTGGAATGATGCATGGCTTATTAATGACATGAAATGATAACATGGAGGTGGCATCGAAAACCCATGTGGGAGGATGATGTAGATGTAAGCTGCAGTGGTGTTGAACTAGATGCCAAGTGGTAATTAATGTGGAAAGACCTAGATATTGGGTTGTTGATATGTTGAGTGATAGGAGGTTACAAAGCTATTACTGGCAAGAAACCCCAACATTAACATAACATGATAGACTATTAGTTGTCAAGAGTCAATAGAAGTGAAGTGATAGAGCTCTTAGCCTTAATGTGTGGGAGGTTGATGGTAAAGTGTTAGGTTTTTGGGAGGATTTGAAAGATGTATTGGGCTCACTCTCCCCCCAATATTGGCAGAACCTGAAACCTCGTTAGATGTCTAAGATGAGTATTCATCAACTACTATCATGGATTAGGAGACCAAGGGTTGGTTTTCAAGAGATTGGAAGTCAAATATAAATATATTGGGTAGCTTCTATCAGGTTTTCCTCTTGATACAAATCAGGCTTGATACAACAATGGGTATCAATGTAACAAAATGACATGGTTTGATAGACGCCATGGACCAGTGTAGTGTTGATATGTGGACATGGGTGGCCACATGTCAGCCATATGGTACTATACAAATTTTGATGTGGAACATGGTTTTGGGAAAATATTTAAATGGGAATAACTTCATAACTAAATATCGGATTTGGAAAAAAATTATAACATTGGAAATTTCTCAATGAATAAAATACAATGGTGATGTTAGAAATGAATTTTAAGGAGGTTGACCAGAGAGGAAATTTTGCAGCCCTATCTCCATAAATAAACCTTGGAGGTTGTTCCTAGACACCTTACAACCTTAATCAAGGTTTAAAGGGCTAGGTATGTTACAATTTGTATATGATCCTAGTATGATTTTTCAATGTCTTATCTTTTATGTTTATATTAGTATAGATGGGTCAATTTATTCAATTTCTTAGAAGCCTTTTAGAAATTTCATATGGGTAAATGGTCAGCCTAAGGTAAGGTAGATTCAATGATATTTCTATAATCTAATCCATTCAATGATATTCCTATCATTGTATGCAACTCTTTATAATTTCTTATCCATAGAAGCATTCATGGATAAGTATTAATAAAAAAACATGAACTTCCATTGAACTCTATACCTACGCTTTGCAAGCTCAATAATCTTCACCATAGACTTGCTTGCACTACTTTTGTGATGAGGCTATTGTCCATCTCTTGGTCATAATATTATGAGACTAATTTGATATGTCCAACATATGTATTGTAGATGATAATACCTACAGTTACATAGTTATTCATACTATTATTAGTAATATTATTATGGGTAAGCTTTAATTAATATGCTTGATTATTCTATTACAAAATAGGTTTGGGACTTTAGAGAGTCTTGAAATATTATGCCTTCCAATTTTAATATCAAATGAGAATTAAACATAATCTTGTAGTGATGTATTTTTAAAATCAATACATTTTTATACATAATCTGAAAGTATTTACCATGGGTATGTGGCATTCACTTGGAACACTTAAGGCCAAGAAGAAGCCTAAGTCCATTGCTAATAAAAATGGATAGTGTTCCCATCTACCACCGTTGCCTCACTCTCATCCTACTAAATCCCCTCCATACCCCTTTCCACACCAAGGTAGTCAACATTTTGTTTCAAGCTTATATATTCTTGTTTTGGGAGTTAATCAATTTATATTTGATGAATTTCTTGTGGGTTCTCTTTTTTCAAGGGTAATTGATTTCTCTCTAATTGATTACTTTGGAGTTTCTTGTTTTGGATGGTGAGGAAATATGGAAGAAGAAGAAGTGGTGCAAGGAAATTATAGAGGCCACAACAAACACTTTAAGAATGATGAATAAACAATGATAATAATGAATATGGTGGTAGGGGTGGATTTGGAGGGGATCAAGGTTGGGGTCATGAAGTGGACTCTGGGATCCAAGTTTGGGGTCATGAAGAGGACACTAGAGATCAAGTTTTGGGTCAAAGAAATGGCAAAAATAATGTATATGGCTAAGGTTGGGGTCGAAGCAATAGGAGTATAACCTCCTCATTTCTAAGTTATAATATCAAGCAGATGTAACATCAATGTTTCAATCACAGATTGGTTGCTAAGCCAGGTTTAACAATATCTCTTCATAACTTCTTGAAATTCAATCAGAGTGCCCTAGTATTTGAATTTCCACTTTCCAACAGGTCTTCAATAACTTCACAATATAGATCTTCCTTTCCAAACTTCATAAATTAATTCATCATGTAATGATTCTTCAGTTCTAACTTCAGAGGCAAAATCCCTCTTACTTTGATCATCAGAGGCTCATTACCTGTCAATAATAGACCAATTTTGAAGTAGAGGTTTGGATCGACACATCTTCCTAGCTTCAATAGGTAACTGTCAATGTGGACATACTAGGCTTGGGGAGCTTGATTCAAACCATGCAATGTTATTTTCAAACTTTATACTGATCAAACCAATATACGCATCCTCACACAAATCAACACTATGCAATCAGATGAACCAAGTCAATTTATCAAGCCTTAGATGTTAGATCAAAACTAATATCAAAATCATAGAAGTTTCTGCCAATATCACTGTAAAAAATCTTTGGACCAAGTGTCAAGTGGATCTCTCATCCAAATACCAAGTTATAACAACCATTTGTTTACCAAGAACTATCTAATCAAACTTTATAAATCCATCCTTATGACCATAACATGAATCATTTCTGCCACTAAATATGATTTCATACATCAGGGAAAAGTCATATAAGTTCTATCCATTCATCATGAGATTACTGCATACTGAATCACAATTGTTTATATTTCAACCAATGTGTTAATAATAAAATCATTATTGAATACCAATATTAGTCATTGAAAATTACTATGCCCACATAGCACCGTCATCAAGTAAAATCATCAGTTATAAAAAAAACCCTAATTTGTTATCACAATGAATTCAAACAATCTATAAGCCAAAACATATGAAGCATCATGTCAAATTTCTGAAGCATATCTATGAACGATCGAGCATCATGTAAAAGAGTCAAATATTGTCAAACCCTTGCAATTGTTATCAAATATTGTCATACATTTGTTTCAATGGTTAAATCAAAATTACATATTGATATGCATATTTCAGTCACCTACAAACACAATTTTATTCAACACATTCACATTCTCTATAGTAATTCGAACATTCAAACTTCCTTGATCATAGAACTATATGTTGTCTGCTCTATATCTGTAGAAATGTTATACTCTAGGTGCACTCTTGATCTCATGTATAAGGATTCAGTTTTTGTGACCTACAAGCACAACTGCATCCATAAGCCTTCTTCCATGCAGTTGGAAGCCCTATAACCGCACTCTTAAGCCTTCTTCAATGTGGTTTGGGCTTACACTAAGAGAAACCCTCTCTTCTTAGACTAGAACTTGTTGGAGACAAACAACATCATATTTTTTTTTTTCATGTCAAAAATATTACTTCAACAATAAATAATTTTCTATACATTTAAGGCAAATGATAATAGGTGAAGGTATCTTATGAAGAGTTTCTCCCTCTAAATGGGAATCCACTTCATCAATCATCATTCAAGACATCAACATGTCTATCATAATATTATCATGCATCAAAAAAAAGGTTAGATCATAAAATCAAACTATATTAGGTTCTAAAACATATATCCATCATGATCATAACATGTTAGCATTAACTACTTTGTCATCACATATGAACATGACGTCAAATTTTCATCAAGAGTTGGAGTTATATGATTAGGGAAGATGACAAGTGTGTCATCATACTTCAAGGATCATAATTACTTCGTCACTTATTTATTATATTATCCAATCATCAAGACAAAGCATCCAATTTTACCATATGTCATAATTACTAAGCTCATCAAAACCTAACCATGGTCAACAAGAATATCATGAATAGCAATCTTATTGTTACACTTCTATCATCAAGGTTGTCATGCTTATCACAAGAATTATCAATAGTATCAAGCTACCATATATAAGAATCAATGTATCTGCCCTACTTCAAAAAATCAGCCATCATGTATAAAATTTAAAATGCTTTTCCAAATATCAAGTATACCAATATATCAATGTTTCTAAGTAGCTTTACAATGAGTTAATAGAATGTAAGATACTTGTCCAATACAAATTGAACCATATCATCATAAGTACCATGAATCAAACTTAATTTCATATGCATTATGAGTCCTTCTTGACAATAATATTTCCATCATACCTTAGGGCTTACCTTTCCATCCAATATTTGCAGCTGAAACATAACATTGAAACAATACGCCATACATACCTTGTAATATTCATATACATTTGTGCCTTCTTATTTGACATTGGTAGTTGTATCTCTTCTCTTCCTGCAGCTCAGATGATCTTCAAGGATGGTCCACTTATCTCATCTCATCAAGGGGTTATAAGTATCCAAAATACTTACATAAACATGCAGGAAGTATAAGTAATAATCAAATCAATAAATCTTAAACAAAAGTAAAGACATAAAGAAGTAATATAAATCGAAATAGTACGTATCTTCAATGAGAGGTGATGATCTCCCTCTTGAACCAGCCTTTAAGAGTCATGGCTATCCATTGTCCATATAACACTTGTTGCCTTCAATATAATTCAACCAACTTTATCAACAACAAGGCATATTTGAGACTATTCCATTAAGGGTGATCTGGATATGAATATTAGTTTTGTTGTGCTAATTTCATCTTCATAATTATAAACAATTTTTGATCATTTTCTTCATGTGCATAGGTTTCCTTATGGTGTTTGTGAGTGTTAAACAGGTAATTGTGTCAAGTTTTATATTAAATTCATGAGAATTTTAACATTAAAATAAAGTATTGAACAATAGTAATGAAATGTACATAAAACCATCAAATGGTTCATTAACACAATATTTTGAAGGAGTTCACTCCTCTTGGGATACATCTCCTTGGTCTAGCCTCCATGGCTTGGGCCTCTGTATTAGCTCAAAATGGAAAAAATGTGTTGTTTACAATCCTCTACTACTCCTGAAACCCATTCCAACATGCTCATAATGTCCAAATATGCTAGGATAAGCTCTTTCTGAGCCTAATTTGGTCAAAATATGCCAAATTTATGGCTCATTCAATTCTAGCCTAGCAAACTCCTCCAAAACTAGAGAGAACTCCAGTTAACTCCTCTAATTTTGGAGTTCTGTCGCAAATGGCGGACTACGCCAACTCCGCTGCTAAGACAAGTGTGGCTTAATTATGAGATAAACATGGTTTAAGTGGATTTAAGGTGTGTTAAGTGTGTTTGGTTAAATCTGCATTAACAAATGCGAGTAGCGCTAAAACGTGGGTTATGTTAATTAAACCGCATTAAAACTTTAAACCTCACACTTAACGTGGACCGTCGTCGTGGTCATCGCATATGGTTCTATGGAATGGGGGATTGGCCCTCACTTTACCCCCGCCGAAACTTTGTATTAATACAAATATATTCCGATGGCATACATTGTTAATACCTTCGGTTGTGGTATAGTGGTATCGTTGGCACGTTGTGTGGGTGAGTCGCGAGGTCGAGCCCTAACCTCTGCCCGTCCACGAATATAAAATTTTGCACCATATAATATATGATATTCAACCTACCAACATATTTTAAATTTAGCCTTTGGGAGGGGGTACGTGGGGACCTCCAAGCTAGCCACGTGTCCTCATCCCATTGGTTCCCCAACCACCACTAAAAACACGGCAATCACAAAAATTAGCAACCAATCCTAAAGTGACATTATCCATAGTGTCATTGGAAAAATTTGATGCAGGGGCATCAAGGTTAATTTTTATTATTCGTTTGTGTAATTAGGGGGTGATGTCCTTTTAATTATTTTATAAATTATTATGCTTATTTTTAATAAATTGAGAGAAATATCTGAGTGTGAGGTTTATTGTAAATATTCTCTTAGTAAAATGAGGATATAAGTGGAATTTGTTTGGGTAGATATTTTAGGGATTAGAAATTCCTTAAATGGAACTTAATTGAGTCAAAGAAGGGATAGAGATATTTTAGGATTTGGTTGAGATTTGTGTGGAGGAAATCATGGATTCAAATTAATCCATAATTATGTATAAATATGAAGCTTTTGTGAGGATGGAGGACAGTGAGGAATACAGAGAGAGAGAGAGAGAGAGAAATGGTGTGAGAGTTTATGTGAAGTGCTGAGAGCCGAGAGGCCAACAATTGTAATATGCACCCAAAATAGTTTGAATATGAATTTCTTGTGTTATTATATACCATTATTTTTGTTTGTGTGGGCTCTCTCTCTTCTTTGTATATGTTTTGAGCTGAATTGAATGTGGTTTTTAATGACGAATTTGATGAGGTTTCCATGTTAAGGAAACACACACTCTGTTATGTGCAAGGATCTGTTTGTTTTCATAATCCCTGCATCATTTGGTATCAAAGTGTTGGAGAGAGTCAATTGAATTATGTAAGAGATTGTGGCGCGTTGAAATCTGCTACAGAGATGAACGTTGTTGTGTTATTGGTGTGGGTAAACTCTGTCTTATTGTGGTGAACACTGTTGTGAAGAATTCTATTGTGAAGAAAGTCATGCGCCTGCTGAAGGATGTTGGTTCGTTGAGAATATGGTGCAATTGGTGTAATGTTAACGGATAACATTGCTTCATTCAGCTCTCATTTCATCCTTGGATACCATGTGGTAAATTATTATTGCCCGACCTTGAAAGGAATTTTTTGGTGTTGAAGGTATCGCTCTATTTGTGCATCGAAGAAGCACCTGTGTGGAGCCAACCATCTAATTAAATTCCCATGGCTTCACTTTCAGTCTCAGTGGCAGAATAATGGAAATATCAGTACAACTGCGCATGGAGTAAAACATCATGTTGAATTAGCTTACAGAATTGCATTGTAATTTGTTTGGTATCCAGATAATTCAAACAGGGCAGTGGAGAATAACGATGAGGGGACCACTATTTTTGTATTTGTGCATATGTTATTTGGTTGTCACCTATCCAACAGAAGGGAGCCCAGCAACTGTGTTTCCTCCACTAGGTTGGCATTCTAACGCCACAAAGTCTGCAGGTTGGGACAGTAAATTGTTTACAATTTGTTGTTTACAGTTTTCTTACAATTTATGTGTGCACAGAGAAATACGCAAATTACAGTGTGCTTGCAGTCCGATTGCATTTTACATGTGGGAGAAAAGAGACATGCAGATCCTGGCAAAATATTAGAGCGTGCTACCATCGGAGGCCATATAATGTTGAACGCAGCATTGGAGAATGCTGGAGATAATGTCGTGAAGGAAAATCAGGAATAGAGGACTAAAACTGGCGTCGACTTGCAAACTTGCAGCCAAGACTGCGTTAGAGTTATGATGCTATCACAGTGGAGTTATGATGCGGTAACTACGTGAGCAGTAACTGCATTAGTAGTAACGCAAAGTTGGTTTTAAATTCCAAATCCATAACTGCGTTGGCGATAACACAACTCCGATGTAATTTCCCTTTGGAAAATTGATCGTTGTGGCGTGACAGTAGCCATATAAAGTCATCATGTGCGATCGAGGTTGAGCTTCTGAGAAAATTTGCATAGATGGATAGAACAGCTGCATAAAATGCGAGGGAGTCGTTGGATTTGGTGTTTTCAATTTCAAATTTTCTACAGACGGTTCTCGACCGTCACACCCTCTCTATTCTCATCACCTTTGCGAGCACAGGGTTAATCCTGAGGCTCTCGTTGTCGTTGTCAAAGAACTCCGGGGAGAAGCTGTCGCCCTCCACCAAAACCAAGACCAAACTTAAGGGAGTCTAGCTTGTGGAGAACGCAAAGAGACTCCCAGGTAATTGTTCATTGAATGAATCAATATTCATTGATTAAAGGTGTTCTTAAAAATTGAATGATTAAATTTCCTTTGCCATACCAGAGAAGTTACTCTTTTTGTAAAGTTTATGAAAGAATGAAATCAATCCAAAGTATAAGGAATGGAATTGAAATTCATCTCAGAAATTGATATGCAAATATGGCTCGAGTATGGCTTGTGTTTATTGTGGCTAGATAAATGTGTTGATGTCACCATATTAAAAGGAAGTTTTGGAAAATTCTTATGAATGAATTTTTTTGTGCATTGAGAAGATACGGTGTTGCATGAGAACCGTCACTGCAAAGAATGAGCTGCATGGAAGTGCAGGAAGATTGTCTGTGCTAAGATGATGAGTGTGTTGAAGAGGTTATGGTATGAAGGGCATGCAAATATTCATAGTGATAATAATGACACAGAAGAGTGAAATCCGAAGAGTGGAAATTGCAAAGAAGAGGTTTATTAAATAACCTTGAAGGGAGCATAAGGTATGATCATTCATTTCAAAGAGGTATTTTTAAATGTTGAAAATTAAATGGTTTATTTATTTTCACCATAAAATAAATCTTAGAAAAAGTGGATTACATTTCATTTTAAAGGCTTAAGTATCATGTGAAGTGATAATGGGAGACTGATGATATTTTCATAAGAATGGAGTATGAGAGAGAGTGAATATTTTACATCATGAAAATGTATTAAGGGTGGATGTTCATTGGTATGTTGTATAACTTGAATTAGAGTCAAAATATCCACTATTGTAATTATTGGGTCAAGCCTTGAAGTCAAATCAGATGTTAAGGTCAAATGAAAATTTGGATAGCTTGAGTCAAGTTAAACCATTGAGTTATTGTAAAAGAGGGTGTATTTTTCATCCAAGATGAAGAGTTGATGTCAATTCTAGAGTCAAAGAGTCTTAAATCAAGTCAAAGGTTTGAATGTAATTTGGCACATGATCAGCAGATCCCGACACCCAAAGAGTTGGTCATTATAACACATGAAATACTGCAGTTGTTGTTTACAGCAAAGAGGAGCAAGAGAGTTTCTAGAAATGATTCCAAGATAGAGAACTGAAAGAGGTCAAGCGCAAGAAGAGGGCTTGTATTGCTAAATGGAAAGTATGGAGGCTTACTGAAAAGGGGATTCGAATGAAATCCACACGTGAACAGATGAAGTTCACAAAGGAGGAGAAGATGACTGGTGATAGTCATTTCAGAGGATTTGAGAAATACTGCAACAGAAGAAATAAGAAGGAAGATGCCAAGGCAAATGGCATATGGAAGCAGTTGACTGATGAAGAGTATGAGAGGGAGAAATTTAAGATAACAGTTCAACTTGAGTTATTGATGGAATTGTTGCATAGAAATACGAAAGACCATAGAAATGGTTGGACCATGAGGAAGAAAGTGAAGTGGCATAGGCTACATGCAAAGAGGGAACAACAAGTAAACATACAGTTGAAAGAAGAGCTGAGGAAGCTCAAGTAGATGATGAGTGTGCAATTGAGATGTGAAGAACTTAGAGAGGAGTTGAAAATGGAAGTTTCCATTTGTGGCCCAGAACAGGGTGAAATTTTGGGTGAAGAGATTAATGAGAAAGATCTCATGGACTATTGGAATAGTTCAGAAGAATTGGAAGATATGTTGACAAGAGAAGCAGATGAGACTATGAATCCTTTCATTTTTAAATCTCATAGTTTGTGTATGTTTGCAGGATGTGCAGAAGATGGTGGACAGTCTGGTGAAACTGTTACAGAGATGAATGAAACTCTTGAGGTGAAGTATGATGGAGAATGCCTTTCAGAGAAGGAAGGTATTGATTTATTGAAACAGAATGAAATCAAAGATGAATTCATGTTTGGTGTAAGACAGCCAGTTGAATTTGTTATGGAGCAGAAGCATAATGAAAATGTTGAAGTGATATTCCAAGGAGGTAAACAAATGAATTTGTTTAATGAAACTGATGACAAAATTTTGAAATGTGATGATCCAGAAACCAGGATAACTCAAGAATATTTCCAGAAGAAGAATGAAGCGGGGAATGAAGGTTGTGATGAAATGCTGGAAATATTTCACATGGAAATAGAGTTCTTGGAACGATGGCTTAAGGAACCTGAGGGAGAAGTGAAGCTTGCAGAACCTGATACAGAAGAGATTGCAGTTGTCGTGCATGATAGGGATGAAATGTTTTTAACATTTATAGATTTGAGTGAATGTTATAACTTTTCAAATAATAATGTCGTTATAGGTATAGGAGGCAACATTAACAAATATGATGTTGAAATCATAGAAATTGAGCAGAAAGTATTTGGAGATGAGATGAAAGATCAGGAGCAGCAAGAAATTTATGTCCTTAGAGACATCAAGGAAACTAAAGTATTCATCCAGAAGGATAAAGATGAAAAAAGATAGAAATTCAAAAAAGGATATGCTGAAATCAAGAAGGACTATGATGGGAGATTGGTGCTTGAAGCATTAAAAGAGGCCGAAATGTCTTATCTTTTTAAAACTAACAGTTTGTTGTTGAATGCAGGTAAAACACCGGATGTTAAATATGTTACTATAGGAGCAATCAATGACTATAGTTGTGATCAAAGAGAAGTTCTTGATTATTCTTCATTTCAGAAAGTTGAGTGTTCAGCACAATTGAAGACGGAAGCATTAGACAAAGAGGAATTACTCCGAAGAATTGGAAAAAGAAATTTTTGGAGAGGCCGATGGAATCCGATTGATAGAATAAGTGATGCTGATGTACAACCAGTTCGAGATTCTTTCAGAGTTTGGAGACCAGAAGAATGGGTATCAGTGATTCTACACGAGTCTGTAATTTTTTAAATAAAGATGATGTGGCATGGAAAAGCGAGAGTTACATTCAGTAGTATTCTGAAAATACTATTTTGGAAATTCTGCGCAAAATTACAAAACAGAGTTGATACTCTAAAAGACTAGCGGCAAAACAGAGTCTGGAATCCTGGAGGGAGCAAGTTATTGATATTTTTGGTTGTCACATTACTACAGAAAAGTGCAGACCTCATAGACAGGAGTATATTGAAACCTCTCTACATGGGGAGTCTGATGCAGGAGCATCGAGCTTAATTTTCATTATTCGTTTGTGTAATTAGGGGGTGATGTCCTTTTAATTATTTTATAAATTATTATGTTCATTTTTAATAAATTGAGAGAAATATCTGAGTGTGAGGTTTATTGTAAATATTTTCTTAATAAAATGAGGATATAAGTGGAATTTGTTTGGGCAGATATTTTAGGGATTAGAAATTCCTTAAATGGAACTTAGTTGAGTCAAAGAAGGGATAGAGAAATTTTAGGATTTGGTTGAGATTTGTGTGGAGGAAATCATGGATTCAAATTAATCCATAATTACGTATAAATATGAAGCTTGTGTGAGGATGGAGGATAGTGAGGAATACAAAGAGAGAGAGAGAGAGAGAGAAATGGTGTGAGAGTTTATGTGAAGGGCTAAGAGCTGAGAGGCCAACAATTGTAATATGCAGCCAAAATAGTTTGAATCTGAATTTCTTGTGCTATTATATACCAGTATTTTTGTTTGTGTGGGCTCTCTCTCTTCTTTGTATATGTTTTGAGTTGAATTGACTGTGGTTTTTTATGAAGAATTTGATGAGGTTTCCAAGTTAAGGAAACACACACTCTATTATGTTCAAGGATCTGTTTGTTTGTAGAATCCCTACATCATAATTGAAGGAATATTCCCGTAATATTCTTTTTTTTTGCTGACTAGGCTGCCATGTCATCATTCTATCATTTCTGCAAAAAATTTAGTTGTTTAGAAAAATGAACAATAGCCTCTATCTTCCTCATACGGAGTCGGTTTTCGATGAAAAGAATTGCGCCACATTCCTGTCGATGAGCACTTTGTGTTCATTCAGGTTCCGAACGATTCTGAGCACTTCCATTTTTTAGCTTAACACTAAGTACCTAATCAAAGGGCTACATAAAATCTGATATAAGTGCTAGAACATCTTCACACTGATCATGCTGGGATTTATAAATCGCATATCTAAAATATTTTTCATAATCGAGGGTTTCTTCCAAACCCTAACCTCAAAATATCCATCAAACCCTAATAACCAAATTACCTAAGGTTTATTTTAAACCCTAGTATTATTTTAGGTCTCCTCCATTTTCTCTTGATTCCATAAAAGGTGTCATCATGGGGGCGATCTTCAATTAATTTTCTTCATCCCAACTCTGATACCATATTAATTTTTCTTGGGGTTATATTATTCTTTGCTTTAGATAATTTAATTTCTTCATTTACATATTAAATCCACCCCATAACATCATATCATTATTCAAATTTACAATATTATTCAGCAACATATGCAATTATAGAGAAATAGCAGCATCATCATCAATGCATTGGAACATAAAATAACAATAGAAGAAAAGCATTCACGCATAGAGACACCAGGATTGGTCAAAGACCATGGAAAAACCCACTACAAGGAAAACCCTTTCAAATTATTCTTCTCATTAGATTGTCATTCATTGATTCAGAAAAAGAGATTACAATGATCCACATCTTCAATAATAATCCTATACAACAAAATTATCTAAGCAACATCCATGAGATGAACCAAACTATGCTAATAATCAACAACCCTGATTCAGAAGCATGCGATCAATTGTCACTATTTGTGGTCAACAGAGGAAATATCCGGTCAATTGAAAATTAAAACCCTAGGTCTCAACCACATGGAGAGGATGTTGTGCATGCAATTGAAACCATTCAACCGCAAGCATGGGCTTACATGTCTGTGGTTATAGCCAAAATCTACCTGTGACTAGCCTGCGGTTGTGACCCAAAACCTTAGACATGTGTGTGAGCTTTTGGCCTTGCAATTTCGGACCTGGGCAAGCCATTCTCTGCGAACTTCCATAGACCCGTGAAAGCCAAAACCAAAGAAGAGAATATAAGAATGTTCCATGATCATGTACAAATGAGTTTGAGGTCACTTGTATTTATAGACTTCCAAGAGTGTCCACTTTGATTCAGGGCCGACCTGATCAAATATGCACATGTGGGCTTTAATTAAAAAATACACTTGAACCCTTGTCCAAATTGAGTTCTTCAATAGTCAAGATTGGTCCTCTTAAAAAGAGGAATATCGTCCCATGGTTGGAATTTGTCACTGAGCTTACAAATTAACAAGATGCTTGATGATTGAGAGTGTACAATTGTCTAAGAGAAATATTTTTATGTGAGGAATCTACAATAGTATCCCAAAGTAATGAAAATCTTTTTAGTTTCCTCTCCTTATTTGAGTGTTGACAAGAATAGGAGTGATGTCTGCTGAAGACAAACCTTGGGAAAACCTGTAGGAACTGGTTTTATCCTCACAAAAACCATGAGGCCTTAAATCCTTGTCTAATAACTATACTTCTTATCCTTGATAGAGAGATTAAGATCCTCATTACAACATAATACTAGTGTTTAGGCCTCCACACATACAATGTAGTGCCTTGAAGTGTACATTCCAGGATTGAAAATTCATGTTGTGAATTTATTGTCAATAAATTCACCCAACAATTGTTTGATGGCATTGAACTCTAAAAAATATCTTACCTTATCTACAAACTATAAGGTAGAGTGCTTTGTTTCATGGAATATATATATATATATATATATAATGTTTAAAAAGTTAGTTTATTCTATATCTTTTAAGCAATGAGCATTTTATATATTTTTTATTCTACTTAAGTTTCATTAATTTAGAATTAAAGTGAATCTATGTTAATCCAAACATAATTCTTAATTAAACTTGCATAATGATATTTGAGGTCTATTTGAACTCATTTTTTGATAAAAATATTTTTTATATCTAGATTTGTGGCTTACTTTGTTGCTTTGGTTATAGCAGAGACCTAGTTTTCTTTCATCCTTTCCCTAACTCACTTTGTGTTTTGTTTCATTTATAGCCCCCCTACACAATCCCTTTTATTCCCTCATCAAATTGGCTCTTTCCTTCATTCTACTTACATGGATAGGATATGCTTCACCTCTATACTTTGCCATTCAATCTTGAAGGAAGGTGACACTGAGTGGTTGTGCAAAGATTGCATCCCTTTATGATAAATGGGCCATGCTTCTAAAGGATGTGTATCAAATGTTAAGTACAATTAAGTTTCCACCTTAGTTAATTCAGGATTCCATAGAATCTTCCCACCGTAAAAGGTAGGTAAAATTCTTCAAGAAGGTTTGTGTTCGTATTAACCTTATTGGAGCTTCACTTTCTCCCACTAAACATTGCCTCATCATAGAGAAAGTTACTTCAATTTCAATTGTTTCTTTTAGATAAAAGGTGTACTGAGTTCCACCCCTTTTGCTGGATCACAATAACTCTATTCATAGGAATAAAAGACTAGTCACATGGGTGCATTGTCAAACACACTAGTTTGTGTTTTGGAAAAGCATCTATATCCATGAGTAAAGTGTTTTGAGTTCTACTAGTAAGTAAAATTATTAAGTTCGAACAACTCCAATCACAAGATTAAAAAACTAATAATGTGAATACCTCACTAAACACCTTGGTCTAATGTTTTGGTTAAGAATCCAAATCCACAAGTATTTAAAGCTCTCTCATTACACACCCAACAATCTTGTTAAATTGTAATAACTCCATTCATAAGAATATGAGAATTTGGATGTCATATTGAACATTCCGACCTAATGTTTGTTTAGATATCCATATCCATATCCTAATTGCCTTAAAATATTTTACTAAATTATAACAAACATCTTACTAAATTACAACAAATCTATTCATAAAATAAAATAAAAAATAATATAAAATGTTAGTGAACACTTCAATTAAAGCAAACCTATTCATAAAATAATAAACTAATGATATAAGATGTTATTGAACACTTCAATTAAAGCAAACCTATTCATAAAACGAAAAACTAATGATATAAGATGTTATTGAACACTCCAATTCAATATCTTGATTAAAAATCTATTTTCACAAATAAAAAAATGTCAAATTCTACCCTTAAGTTTTATTATTAAATTGCAAAATTCCTTTTATAATTCAAATAAAATAACTATGAATATACCTTATTGAAGGTTGTGATTTAATTGTTTTTTAAGAACTGCATCCAATATTCAATTCCTACTCTAAATAATTTTATAAAAATAATAAACTAATTATGTAAAGACTTTATCAAATACCTTATTATAACATTTCGATTAAAATTTTATTTTTATAAACAGTCAAATTCTACCCGCTCAACAATCTCACTCGATTTCATCAACTCCATTCACGCAAATAAAAGAGTAATGACATAACAACATTACCAAACACGATGGTATGATATTTTAATTAAGAATTTCATGTAAACAAATAGGAAGTGTGATGTTTCAAATTCCTATGTTTTGACATTAATAATCTCCTTAAATGGTAATGGGTTAGGCATGCAATCAATCACCAAACCCCATGTTTCTTTTCTAGGAATGCTTAGAAGAGACTCAAGACAAACATGGTACACCAAACCCAAGTTTGGTTTTTATGGTATCCTCTCCCTAGGAACCATATGGTTTCCTCAGCAAACAAATTGTTTATTCTTAAAATCTACTTCACCTTTTGCGTAACACATGACCCCACAATGAAGCATGCTTTGTGGTTAACCTACCAAAGAGTTGTAACAATAATTTTATATAAAAGTCCCCAACAAAAAAAGCAAAAGCAACTTACAAAAATTTGGATAATGGTGAACTTTATAAAACCATATTGCTCAAAAATATTCGATCAATATAAAGCTATGTTTGGAAAAGGTTTTGCAAATTAAGGATATGTTACAACTACAATCAGTGTAAAATATCAAATTGTATTATTGTAAATCAATTTGCAATGTTATGGGACATTAGTTGTGAGTTGCATTGTATAAGTACGGTTGGTGAAGGTTGTAAGGAGGTTGCACAATATCGATTCACATTTTACATATTTTTAAGATTGTTTGTATATCTTAAATTTATATATTATTACAATATTAAAAAATTAATATATTTTGTAATAATGAAATGCATATTGAATTTAAATTTAAAAAAAATAATGTTTAATAATATTAAGAAAAATAAATTACAAAGTTGTATAATATTATTTAATTTAAATGGTAAAATAATTTTGATAACAATATTAAAGGATTATTTTAATTTTATTTTGTATTTTTTTAATTTTTTTTTATAGAATAATAATTTTTTTGTTATTGTGATATAGTAAAAATATATTGATGTAAAATAAAATATTAAATTAATTTATGAAAATTGTTATTTTTTTCAATAAATTTTTTTAACTATATAGATATACATAAATAATAATGTATTTTTATATTAATGTTACTCGATCTAAAAAAACAAAACATTCTCATAGTTGAGTCACATTGAAAATTACACACTAACTCTATATGACATTCGACCTTTTAATAAATGGATAATACTGAAAAATCAAAATATAAAGAAAACTTTCGATATTCCTTTCATAATTTTTGTATAATAAAAATAATAACTTTTTATTTTGTTTAAAATTTTACTATATTTTCAAATTTTATATTTATATTTTCATATAAATATGTTTGTATGAAGGTGATGATGATTAATGTTCACTAAAACCAAGGAATTTATCAGAAAGATTAATTGAGACTTTTTAATATTTTATTTCTATTATCAAAGAAAAGGAAGAAAAGGGTTCCTAGATCACGATAGTCTGTTGACTGAAAAAGTGGTTGGTAGTGTGGCAAATGTTTTGGAAAAGAGAACAGATGTGAGTAAGAGTCGGTTAATCCAAGAGAAAGTGGTTTTCATATTCAACCCTCTTAGCATCACATAGTTGATAGATTCTTTCATCCCAAGGTGTTTTGGGAATAGACCAACGTATGGTTTCACTTTGAAGATCATGAAAATTAGTTATTATCTTTATGATGTTCATTTTCTTCACAGAGGCTTCACTTAATGAACCTCTAACATATCATGTGCATTCGTGACATACTAAACAATACCCTTAATTTGACTTCATATTGGAAAATACCTCTAAAAATCAAATTATTTAACACCCTACTAATATGAAACATACACCTTCCTAATTTTAAAAACTCCTACTTTCACTAGATATTGTAGGTATCCATTTTTTCATTAACATTTTTTATACCCCTTTATATTATTTTATTAACTTTGAGCTCCATATTTTATATTTTCCAATATAAAAACCCTTTACCCCTTATTATATGCTCAATATATTATGTCATTTTTCCCTCAATATATATCCCCCAATATAAACACATGTGGTATGGTATTTCTCCGCCAATAAAGCCCCCATGATTTTCTTCTTAGCACTAGAGATAATTCCGATTAGCGAGAGTGGGTTTGATCACATCCTTATAATACCTTGGCTTCATTTTCACCTCTAGATCCTCATCATCCCACAATTTATCTTTAAATTTGGAAGCAATACCATTTTTAGTGTTATCTTTATTCTCCAAGATTATCTCCTTCTTACCATCTTAATGATATTGTTTATAATAATGTTAATATAAATTCAAATATGTGTGTATGTGTCAATTCGGGTTATTATAGGTGGTTGGGAAAGTAATATGATGATGAGAAACATTATAATAATGGCTTATGCTTCTTATTATTTCAAATGTTACATTAAATTAAAAATCTTTAACTATATAATTATGAATAAGCAAACTTTACTTTATAAAATTTGCTTTAGAATTATATATGGTTTCAATCAATACCTAAACACTAATATAGATCCATCTTAATTATGGACCTATCAAGTGTGGAGAGGGATCAAACATGTCTAGGTGCAAACATTTCCTCAAGTTTTGCACTAAAAAAAGAGGTTTTCACCTTGAGGGATTTGATCCCTCTATAGGTTTGAAGTTAAGATGGATCTACATTGGTTAAAGCTTAATTCTATATAATAAATTCTATGTTTATAAGATACCTAATTATTTAAATTTAAAATCTTTGCTATAAAATGGATAAAAAACAACTATAAATTATAATTTTATATATTGGTTTTAAAAACTCAGTACACATATAGGTTATAGTGTTTTTACCTAAAGCATGTGGTTGGTTGAATTATTTCTAGATCACAACCCTCACCCTAAAATTACAAGTTAATATAAGGGTTTTAAAAACTCAATACACATATAGCTTTTAGTGTTTTTTACCTAAAATATGTGGTTTATGTACAAGTTCTGAAACATGTGGCTAATGTACGAGTTTTATTACCAAACTTGTTGCTCCATGACCTACCTCCAAACTTGTCTGAACACTTGGCTTGTTTTTTTTAATTACAAAGTTTATATTGAAAATAAAATTCATTTCAATAAAAGTAAAATTCATTGAAATTTTATGCCTTTAAATATGTTATATTAAAGAAGAATACCATGGAAAAAAGCATGGGTTATCAAAATCATCCATGGATTGTCAAAACTTGGAACATGATAGTTAAAAAAAAAAATATTATGGGAGAAACCATGGGTTGTCAAAACCATGGGAAAAACCAAAGGTTGTGAAAAGTTATATTTTTATAGTTTAATTTATTTAACTTTATGAATATAGTTAAAACTATAAGTATTAAATTGGATACATTAAAGAAGAATACCATGGGAAAAACTCATAATCAAATAATTTAATTTATTTGACTTTATAATGTTTTCCCCTTGGAAAAATTGTAATTTTCATTAATATTGGAAAATTGCATGTTGTAGATGCCTCATGGAATATGCATCAAAATGTGACATAGTCACGTATCAAAAATAAATCCTAATACATGCCCCTGTTGGGGTGTACATGATAGTATCAACAAGTTCTGATAATCAAAATAAATATATACATATGTTCAGTTCTGAAAATAAAAAGTCCATATTATGTATGCTATATAACTGCAATCCGATGTTGTTCTATGTACGGTCGGTGATAATATCTATAGTGTTCTTTTCCATTGTGTCCATCAATCAACCATGTCCCCCAAGGTTGGAGCGAGGCCTCCTTGGATAGCGCGTCAGAAAGTTGATTTCATTCCCTGAAAATATGACAACCTGAGATATATTCAAATTGTGATTTTAAATGCCAAAGGTCCTCCAATATGTGTCGAAGTGTGTGTATGTGACATATAGATGACATATTGAACCAACTGATGACAATCTTTGAATCCCTGAAAATCTGCAGATGGTGACAGTCATGTTCAATATCAAATTGAAGGAGGTGACGTAGGGTAATGAGTTTGGTGAAGTTGTTGGTGCCCGTTCCCAAACCCATTCTAATTATGAAATGAATATGGTCATTTATATGTAGTATGGCACCACTCCCTCAGCCTTGATTATGAGCAGAATCGTCAAAGTATGCCCACGAGTGTTCTATATTAATAACCTCCAGAGTGATGTTGCGTGGGGGAGCAGGAGGAGCGTCCGAAGGTAGACATTTGAATAGAGATACCATATGTGTTGAGGCCGATTTCCAATGTGGCTGAGTGTTTTTGAAAATGATGTTGTTCAAAATGTTCCAGAGGCTCCAACAAATTAGCAATAATAGGTTGTGATCTTTGTGTGAAGTGGCTTGTTGCCACCAAAATTGTCATGCCTCCATAATATCATTCCCATGCCATTGTGTCGAGAGGTTGAGGTCGACCAATATTTGTTGCCAGAATGCTTGGGATATATTGCAATGTAGAAAAATGTGGCAGACCGATTCGGAGTCTGTTCTGCAGAGAACACACCATGTGGGATCGATGATTGATCATTTATGTAAGTTATCCCCCGTGGGAGCAATGTTACGCAGGATGCACCACATGAATAGGATGGTGCGGGGTGGTGCCTCTAACCGACATAGATCGTGCCACCACCATATATTTTCGATAGGTCGATGGTCAGAGTAGATGATGATGTATCCAATCTTTGGAGCGTATCGACCATTTGGGGCATGTTTCCAGATCAATTCATCGTCTACCTGTGTGATTCGAATGTGGGATACAAAGAGGGTCGTGAATCCATGCCATTGATCATGCCAATGTGCGAGAAGACCGAGCTGATTGGCAGATTTCCAACCCTGTGCGAAAATGGAAGTGCCTTCAGGATTCACTATCTACGCAAAGGTGGTGATCCCCAATCCATTAATATGATCCACGAGTGCAAGGGGTAATATATGGGCACCACCACATCCTGGCCAAGGGTCTATCCCAATCCGTGTAGATGTCCCGGAGTTGATGTGTCAGGTGAGTCCATCTCGGATATATGGAAATGATTTAATGACAACCTTCCATACCATAGAAACACTACAAGTGTTCCAGGTGGGCCTGCGGATCCATTCCATAGTCGATAGAGGCCAAATGTATTTCTGGGTGACCACCTCAATCCATAGGTTGTGGGAGGTCATAATCTGCCAACCCATCTTGCCTGCAAGTGCAGAGGCAAATGAATACAAATTTTTGTTGCCCCAGCCCCCCCATTTCTTAGGTATAGTGACGATATCCCATTTGATCCATGCAAAAGTGTGCCCTTCCTTATTGCCCATCCAGAGAAACCGTCTGCATATTTTTTGTATCTTGTTGAGGATGCCTTTGGGAATCTAAGTAAGGGACATCCAGTACACAGGGGTGGCCATCAATACAGACTTGACTAGGGTAAGTCTTTCTACCCTAGATAACAATCTGTGGTGCTAAGTAGAGATTCCTTTTTCCAGCTTGGAGATGAGCCATGACCAATCAGTGATGTGACATGTGAGGGGCTTGAGATGAAAGCCCAGATATTTAAGACTATATGATAGCCTGAGGATGGTGAAGGGGAATATCCGAGATGCAAGGGCATGTTCCTGTTGAGAGCATCCAATGATGGTCATAGTAGATTTTTGATTATTGCAGGTCATACCAGTCATAATGCAGAAAGAAGTTAAAATAGAGTGGAAGGAAGAGATATCCCCCACATATCCATTGAGAAAGATGAGCACATCATCCACAAAAAGCAAGTGAGTGAGCGAGTAACCTTCAGTGATCCGAATTCCCATGAGTCTACCGAATCTCTTTTCCTGGGTGAGCAGTCGACTCATAGCTTCCATGATTATAAGAAAAAGAAGCAAAGATAGTGGGCATCCCTGTCGAAGTCCTTTTTCCAAGTGAAAAAATGGGGAGGAAGATCCATTGATGAGGACACTGAAGGATACATTGGTGATGCAGCTCATGATCCAGCGAATATACAGCAAGGGAAAGCGCAGGTGAGTCAGAATCATATGGATGTACAACCAGTTGGATCGATTAAAAGCTTTGGCCAGATCAATTGTGAGAATGGTACCCTTGAGATGTTTAACCCGAATGGAGCGCAAAGCTTCCTGAACTGTGCCAATAGCCTCATGGATTTGACGATTATGTAGGAAAGAAAATTTTTCAGGAGATATATGAGCAGATAAGATGGGCTTGAGGCGATTGGAAATGATCTTGGCAATGATTTTATAGATGCATTTTTAGAGGGAAATGGGGCGGTAGTCTACGAAAGTGTGAGGGGAATCAGATTTAGGGATGAGGGCAATGAAGGTGGAGTTGAAGGCATCATATATTCTACCACTCAGTCGACAATGTTCCACCACATTGAGAATATCCCAGCCCATGATCTCAATGAAATCTAGGTAGAATTAAATGGGCCATCCGTCAGGACCAATACTCTTGTCCTTCTCAAACCATTTGAGAGTATCCGGGAGTTCCTTCATCATGACATGAGAAATCAAGTCTGCCTCTTCCTCTGGTTCCACAAAACGAGGGAATAGGCCAACAACCTTAATAATCTCAGGGAGCGTAATATCCAATGGGGCTCTGTAGATTTCTCGAAAATGGGCTACACCCATGTTGGCCAAATGCTGGAATGTATTGGCCTGATTCCCCTCTCCACTTCCAACTACCAGATAGTATTGATGGCCTTGCGACCATTTGCGAATTGGTGAAAAAACCTTGTATTCTCATCTCCAACTTTCAACTAGATGGGCCAATTGCGGAGGCACCATGTTTCTTCACGAGCCTTCAGGACCTTAGTAAGCTTCGTTTCCAACTGAAGGATGCGGGCCTTTGACTCATCGGATGCCTACCCCTGATATTCAGATGATCCAATATCAGCAAGCTCATATTCAATGGTGTTCAGAGTCTACTCATCCCTTATGCGCTTCTCCTTGGCCCATGCCCTAGTTAGTCTCTTGATCCCCTTCATTTTGAAAGCAAATAGAGCAGAGGGGTCAAGGTCCGGTGGCCCAGGGTGGGTAGTCCAGTACCGGGTGATAGTGTCAATGTAGGATGCATCACCAAGCCAAGAAGAATTGAATTTAAAAGGGGCCCTTGGCTTTTGGGAGAGGCCGACAAGTTCCAAATAATTGGGAGAGTGATCAGAGAGTCCCCCCGATCCAACCCACTGTCTATAACTAGGGGTGTGGACAACAATGTCTTCATGGACTGAAAACATGTCCAAGTGCCTAGATAATGAGGCTTGGCCAGTCCTCTGATTGTGCCAAGTGGGATGTAGCTTAGGTGATGGGATTTCCACGTACCGATGCTACTCAAGAAGAGTCTTGATCTGGTCGGATAGGGGATCGATCTGGGTAGAGTGACCCCATGATTCAGCCCGTCCAAGAGAGAAATTGAAATCGCCACCGAGAATGAGCTTGTCATGGTTCAAGAGGGGGAGGTTTAGAAAGTGTTCCCAGAAATCAAGTCGGTTTGTGCATGGGACATATATGTTGATGAGGCGGAAAGCATATCCAAAGTCAGTCGATTGAATTTCAGCTCCCAGAAAACCCTCTCCCCCCCAAATGTTATGAAGAGTGATATTTCTGGGATTAATTCCCAAAGAGATTCCCCCCGAGTGGCCTCTAAAATCCAATGCATGGAAGGTCCATCCAAGCCTCAGGGCTTATAGAATATTGACAATCGCAGTCGCAGGCCCGAGGGTCTCTCATAGGAAAATAATATCACAAGGGGACGAGTCAAATAGTCTTTGAAGGGAAAGTTTTTTGGCCTAACTTACTAAGCCACGATAGTTGAATGAGAGGATTTTCATGAGGAAACATATGCATGGGTTATTTGTGCTCTAAGAACCCGATCGAGAGTGAGTTGTCGTCCATTTGCCACCTCCTGGACAACCTGGACGATGGCTTTAGATATGGAGTGGCGACCTTGAGTAGCTTTCGAGGGCTTTAGGGAGGGGATGATAGCCAGTCCACAGGGGGGGTTAGTAGATAACTTGGAGAGGGATCGGAGGAAGTATGAGTGGCTACCTACAGAGCCAGATGAGGATTCTGAAGGGAAGGGGTGTGACCAAGATGAGATCGAAGGAGGGGTCATAGACATGGGGAGGGGGGGAGAAAGGAGGTAAAATGACAGAGGGGATTGAAGACCCAGATGCAATGATGTGTGCAAAGGTATACATAATAGAAGATGCAACAAATAGAGAAGCCGAAGTGGTAGGTTGTGTAGAAATACCCACGGATTGTTGTGTTGTAGCCGCTCTGGATCGGGTGATGCGTGGAGATGGTGGTTGGGGAGGGTTCGCAACAGGTGCATCAGTCGGTGTACTAGTCTGCGGAGGTAATCCTCGCTTGGAAGGCTTCCAAGAGGGGGCCCGTGCCTGTTGAGTTGAATTTGGAGCAAGTTCGGGTTGCGAAGTCTGAGCCTCCTTCTTCTGCAGTAGTGGGCAATCCTTGTATAGGTGGCCGACAACATGGTAGCGGAGGCATCGGAAGGGCACTCCTTTGTAGTCCAATGGTTATATCTTGGAAAATTGCTTCCATCGAAGCGTGATAGTCTCCTCTAAGCCCTCTCGAGTGTCCAAATGGACTAAGATTCGAGCCATAGTCATGATGCTCGTAGCTGTGAAGGATTTTTCATAGTCCAGATAGGACCCAAGTGCATTGCCAATATGAATAAAAGTGTCTTCAGACCAAAAGTGCAATGGGAGCCCAGGTAATCGAACCCAAATGGGGCCAGCGCCCAAATTCTCTAGCTCAAGATCGAAAAGAGGGCTCCAATGCTTCAACAGTACCGAGGCTTGTTCTATGTGCTAGTAACGCGCAAGAACCCACTACAGGTGCTCCGACCTGCTGAAGCTGAGAGCGAACCATCCCCTGGGGAGTATGATGACAGAGGGTAATAACTCTAAGAACTGACCCCATATTTCCGTCATCCATAATCGGATACGTTCAGTGTTGTATTTCCTTCCCCATATGTGATCAACCAAAACTATTTCGGCTATATCCAGGACCTCGCCCATCCTGCGATGATCTTTGAAAGATGGATCAATGCCCTTGTTTCCCACCTTAACACATTTGGCTCTTCTAGATGAACGAGGGTTTTTGTCGAGGGGAAGAGGGTCTTCCACTGAATCTGATATCGGTTCCTCAGGGGTCACTTCTGAATGAGAGGGTGGATCGATAGGCAAAGTGCCTGCAAAGCACCTTGATGGGAGAGGGCACGATGTCACGCGCAACAGATCTCCAGAATGTGAAATGGTTGGGGGAAGTGAGTGGATAAACACGACCTGAGAATAAGGGGGTTCTGGGATGTTAGAGGTACCACGATGAGGAGAGGATGTCTGTGGCTGAAGGAGAGTAGCAAGGAAATGGTGGGATGTCGGAGAGAGAGGGTTAGATTACGTTGGATATGGCTCAGGTAGGGGGGGAAGCATTCCAACAAAGTTGATGGTGGTGATTCAGTCGAAAGGGGGTAGTCCAAGCATGAAGGACCCTCCAAAGATAGTTGAGGCTAGGTGGATGCCTTAAGTCCATCTGTCAAAGGTGCGGAGGCAAGGGGTGACAACGGTGTTGGAGATGTCGTGGTGTGTCACCGAGGAGATGTCTAGATCGACACTCCATCCAACAGATCTGGGGAATAGTCAACCAGCTCATCCTCCATGACGATTGTTAGGGTTGAGGATTGCCTGCAGGAAGAAATGGGAGAAACAGTGGCAAGAGCGACAAAGCATACAAGGGGAATGACCGGAGCGATATGCGTGAAGACGCGAGTGGCATGTAAACGACCGCAAATATGATGCCCTAATTATAAGTTGTCATGCATGGTGGACTGCTAGACCGCACATCTATTGTAGTCTTCAGAGCCTCCGCCATCGAACCCCTCTCCTCCGAGCATTGAATTTATGTATGCCTTTAAAAATTATCCATTGAATTTATAATTATATAGTTAAAATTATAATTATTAATCTTATTTTTTCATTTTTATAATTGAATGAAGCATTCTATAGACCAATATGACCCCTACATGTAAGTATGTTAAATCCTCAAAAAATAAAAATAAAAAAAAATTACTAATGTCGGCCAAAACATTATCTTGAATCTTAAATTATATATAGCTTTTTAATCTTATTAATGGACTAAGATTAATTATTAAAATATAATTATGTATTATTATATATAATTTGAATGGATATTAAATTATCTTGTGCCTGTAATAGTTCCTTTATCATATAGGCGAATTTGAATGGGTCATAAATTTACCTTTAACAAAAAAAAATTACCACATTAAAATTCCAAATTAGGTAAAATATTAAACATTTTTACTAAATTTTACTAAACCTAATAACATCTCTTAAATCAAAGGAAAAAGGTTAATTCAACAAATATCATGCTCCAAAATATTTTAATATTTCTTTTGATTAAATATTTGTAAGATGAATATTTAAAGGGAAAAATCATATCCTATGGATATATTAAAGTCTTTAAAAACATAAATATTTCCACATCAAAGTTCTAATATTTGAAAATATTAATTTGATGTAGTTTTATTATGATTTTTTTTATCATGCCATAGAAAACATCATTAAATCTAATATTAATATTATCAGATTTACTAACTTTGGATTAATACAACATTAAATTTAATATGATATTCAATTTGTTATGTTATAATATATATTAATATATCATGATATATACTAACTCTAGATATATATATGGAGGGAAGAACAAAGACATAAAGTGATAGAGGTGGAGAGATAAAGGGAGTGACAAGAGAGAGATGGAGATAAAATGAAGAAGAAAGACATAGAGAGAGAGAAGAGTGGAGAGACGGAGGGGGGGAGTGACAAGGGAGAGATGGAGAGAGTGTGTGTATGTTTTGGGGTGAGATAGAGAGACAAAGAAACAGAGATGGAAGGAAGGGGGAAGGGAAGGAGAAAGAAGGAGAGAGGGAGGGAGATAGTAACAGAGTTGGAGGGTGAAGAGAGTGAGGGGGAAGAGAGAGAGAGAGAGAGGTATATGAGAGAGAAAGAGAGAGAGAGAGAGAGAGGAAGGAATAGAGAGATAATGTGAGAGAGGAGGAGAGAGGGAGCGAGAGAGAGGGAGAGAGAGAGAGGGAGATGGAGTTGGAGGGAAGGAGAGAGGGAGGTAAGAAGAAATACATAGAGAGATAGCTGGAGAGAGAGAGGGAGTGATCAGGGAGATAAGAGAGAGAGGGAGAGAGGAGATAAGGAGGGAAGAGAGATAGACAGGGAGGGAGAGAGTGAAGGGGAAAAGTGAGGGAGATAAAGAGGGTGGAAGAGATATATAGATATGGAGAAAGAGTGTGTATGTTTTGGGGGTGATATAGAGAGACAAAGGAGAGGCATAGGGAGATAGAGATATAGATGGGAGGTGAAGAGAGGGAAGAAGAGAGAGATAGAGAGAGGGAGGTAGAGAGAGAGAGATATGGAGAAAGTGTGTGTGTGTGTGTGTTTGTTTGGGGGAGTGAGATAGAGAGACAAACAATAAGGCGTGGAGGGAGATATAGATATTGATGGAGGGGGGATAGAGGGAAGAATATTTCTTGTACTATATGCATTGATTTCAATGTAGATAATGATTTCTAATCCTATTTGATTGCTTGCACTAGATGCATTGATTTCAATGTAGTTTTTTATTTCTAATTATATTTAATTGTTTGCACTAAATGCATTTATTTCAGTTTAGATGTTGATTTATAATCCTATTTGATTACTTGTTCTAAATACATTAATTTCAGTGTAGATGGTGATTTCTAAGAAATAGAATATATCTTCCTATATTTTGACATTAATAATCTCCTTACATGATAATGTGCTAGGCATGCAATCAATTACCAAACCCCATGTTTCTTTTCTAGGAATGCCTAGGGGAGACTCAAGACAAACATGGCACACCAAATCCAAGTTTTGTTTGTGTGGTTTCCTCTTCTCAGGTACCATATGTCAGCAAACAAATTGTTTATTCTTAAAATCTACTTTACCTTTTGCGTAACTTTCACATGAGCTATGGTTATGGCTTAGTTCACTCGCGCATCAAAGCACGTGACCCCACAATGAAGCATGCTTTGTGGTTAACCTACCAAAGAGTTGTAATAATAATTTTATATAAAAATCCACACCGAAAAAACAAAAGCAACTTACAAAGATTTGGATACTGGTGAACTTTATAAACCATATTTCTCAAAAATATTCTATCAATATAAAGCTATGTTTGGAAAAGCTTTTGCAAATTAAGGATGTGTTACAACTACAATCAATGTAAAATATCAAATTGTATTAAGGTAAATCAATTTGCAATGTTATGGAACGTTAGTTGTGAGATGCATTGTATAAGTACGGTTGGTGAAGGTTTTTAAGGAAGTTGCACAATATCCATTCACATTTTACATCTTTTTAAGATTTTTATATATCTCAAATTTATATATTATTACCATATTAAAAAATTAATATATTTGGTAATAATGAAATGCATATTGAATTTAAATTTAAATGAATAATGTTTAATAATATTAAGAAATTTAAAGTACAAAGTTGTATAATATTATTAAATTTAAATGGTAAAATAATTTTGATAACAATATTAAGGGATTATTTTAATTTTATTTTGTATTTTTTAAATTTTTATAAGATAGTAATTTTGTTGTTGTTGTGATATAGTAAAAATATATTTATGTAAAATAAAATATTAAATTGATTTATGAAAAAATGTTATTTTTTCAATCAAACAAAAATATATATATATAGTAATGCCACTTGATTTTTAAAAAAAAAAAAAACATTGTAATACTTAAGTCACATTGAAAATTACACACTAACTTTATATGACATTTGACTTTTTAATAAATGGATGATGCTCAATGATCAAAATATAAAGAAAAAAAATTATATTCCTATCATAATTTGTGTATAATAAAAATAACAACTTTTTATTTTGTTTAAAATTTTACTATATTTTTAAATTTTATATTTATATTTTTATATAAATATGTTTGTATGAAGATGATGATGATGATTAAAGCTCATGAAAATTAGTTTTTATCTTTATGATTTTCATTTTCTTCACAGAGGCTTCACTTAATGAATCTCTAACATATCACGTGCATTCATGGCATATTAAACAATATCCTTAATTTGACTTCATATTGGAAAATACCTCTAAAAATCAAATTATTTAACACCCTACCAATATGAAACCAATACACCTTCCCAATTTTAAAAACCCCTACTTTCACTAGATATTGTAGGTATCAATTTTTTCATTAACATTTTTTTATACCCCTTTATATTATTTTATTAACTTTGAGCTCCATTTTTTATAGCTACCAATATAAAAACCCTTTACCCCTTATTATATGCTTAATATATTATGTCATTTTTCCCTCAATATATATCCCCCAATATAAACACATGTGGTATGATATTTTTCCCCCAATGAAGCCCCCATGATTTTCTTCTTAGCACTAGAGATAATTCTAGTTAGCGAGAGTGGGTTTGATCACATTCTTATAATACTTTGGCTTCATTTTCTCCTCTAGATCCTCATTATCCCATAATTTATCTATAAATTTGGAAGCAATAGCATTTTTAATGTTATCTTTATTCTCTAAGATTATCTCATCCTTATCATCTCAATGGTATTGTTTATAATAATGTTAATATAAATTCAAATGTGTGTGTGTGTGTGTCAATTGGGGTTATTATAGGTGGTTGGGAAAGTAATATGATGATGAGAAACATTATAATAATGGCTTATATTTCTTATTATTTCAAATGTTACATTAAATTAAAAATCTTTAACTATTAATTATGAATCAGCAAACTTTACTTTATAAAATTTGCTTTAGAATTATATATGGTTTCCATCAATACCTAAACACTACTATAGATCAATCTTAATTCTGGACCTATCAAGTGTGGAGAGGGATCAAACATGTCCAGGTGCAAACATTTCCTCAAATTTTGCACTAAAAAAAGAGGTTTGCACCTTGAGGGATTTGATCTCTCTATAGATGGAAGTTAAGATGGATCTACATTGGTTAAATCTTAATTCTATAAAATAAAGTCTATGTTTATAAGATATCTAATTATTTAAATTAAAAAACTTTACTATAAAATGCATAAAAAACAACTATAAATTATAATTTAATATATTGGTTTTAAAAACTCAATACACATATAGGTTATAGTGTTTTCTACTTGAAGCATGTGGTTGGTTGAATTCTTCTTAGATCACAGTCATGACCCTAAAATTACAAGCTAATATAAGGATTTTAAAAAATAAATACACATATAGCTTTTAGTGTTTTTTACCTAAAATCTGCTAATGTACAAGTTTTGTTACCAAATTTGTCCCTCCATGACCTGCATCCAAACTTGTTTGAACACTTGGTTTGTTTTTTTAATTACCAAGTTGATATTGAAAATCAAATTCGTTTCTTTAATAAAAGTAAAATTCATTGAAATTTTATGCTTTTAAATATGTTATATTAAAGAAGAATAACATGGAAAGATGTATGGGTTATCAAAATCATCCATGGATTGTCAAAACTTGGAGCTATGGATTGTCAAAACTTGGAGCTATGGATTGTCAAAACTAGAGCCTGATAGTTAAAAAGGAATACTATGGGAGAAACCATGGGTTGTCAAAACCATGGGAAAAAACAAAGGTTGTGAAAAGTTAGATTTTTATAGTTTAATTTATTTAAATTTATGAATATATTTAAAATTATAATTATTAAATAGGCTAAATTAAAGAAGAATACCATGGAAAAAACTGAGAATCCGATAATTTAATTTATTTGACTTTATAATTATATCTTTAAAATTATAATTATTAATCTTATGAGCATTCTATAGCCCATTATGACCCCTATGTATAAGTATGTTACATCCTCAAAAAATAATAAAAATATATTTACTAATGTGGCCAAAACATTATCTTGAATCTTAAATTATATATAACTTTTGAATCTTATTAATGAACTAAGATTAATTATTAAAAGATAACTATGTATTATTATATATAATTTGAATGGATATTAAACTATCATGTGTTTTTAATAGTTCATTTATCATATAGGTAAATTTGAATGGATCATAAATTTACCTTTAACAAAAAAATTACCACATTAAAATTTCAAATTAGGTAAAATATTAAACATTTTTCCTAATTTTTACCAAACCTGATAGCATCTCTTAAATCAAAGGAAAAAGGTTAATTCAACTCAAAGAATCTTGCTTCAAAATATTTTAATATTTCTTTTGATCAAATATTTGTAAAATGAATCTTTAAAGGGAAAAATCATATCCTATGGACATATTAAAGTCTTTAAAGACATAAATATTTCCACATCAAAGTTCTAATATTTGAAAATATTAATTTGATGTAGTTTTATTATAATTTTTGTTATCATGCCATAAAAAACATCATTAAATCTAATATTAATATTATTAAATTTAATAACTTTGGATTAATACAATATTAAATTTAATATGATATTCAATTTGATATGTTATAATATATATTAATATATCATGATACATATATATATATGGAGGGAAGAACAAAGACATAAAGTGATAGAGGTAGAGAGAAAAAGGGAGTGACAAGGGAGAGATGGAGATAAAATGAAGAAGAGAGAGAGAGATGGAGAGAGTGTGTGTAGGTTTTTGGGTGAGATAAAGAGACAAGGAAACATATATGGAAGGAAGGGGGAAGGGAAGCAGAAAGAAGGAGAGAGGGAGGGAGATAGTAACATAGTTGGAGGGTGAAGAGAAAGAGAGGAGGGGGGGAGAAAGAGGTAGGTGAGAGAGAAAGAGAGAGATGAAGGAATAGAGAGAGAAGGAGAGAGGGAGGGAGAGAGAGAGAGATGGAGTTGCAGGGAAATAAGAGGGAGATAAGAAGAAATACATAGAGAGAGAGGTGGAGAACGAGAGTGATTGAGAAGGGAGATAAGAGAGAGAGGAAGAGAGGAGAGAAGGAGGGAAGAGAGATAGACGGGGAAGAGAAAGAGTGAAGGGGAAGAGAGAGGGATAGGAAGAGGGTGGAAGAGATATATAAATATGGAGAAAGAGTGTGTATGTCTTTGGGGTGATATAGAGAGACAAAGGAGAGGCATAGGGAGATAGAGATATATATGGGAGGTGAAGAGAAGGAAGAAGAGAGATATAGAGAGAGGAAGGGAGAGATAGATAGATATGGAGAGAGAGAGTGTGTGTGTGTGTGTTTTGGGGAGTGAGATAGAGAGACAAAAAATAAGGCATGGAGGGAGATATAGATATAGATGGAGGGGGGATAGAGGGAAGAATATTTCTTGTACTATATGTATTGATTTAAATGTAGATAATGATTTATAATCCTATTTGATTACTTGCACTAGATGCAATGATTTCAGTGTAGATGTTGATTTCTAATTATATTTGATTGTTTGCACTAGATGCATTGATTTCGGTTTAGATGTTGATGTCTAATCCTATTTAATTGCTTGTTCTAGATGCATTGATTTCAGTGTAGATGGTGATTTCCAATCTTATTTGATTGCTTGCACTAGATGTATTGATTTTAGTGTAGATGTTGATTTCTAATTATATTTGATTACTTGCACTAGATGCATTGATTCTAGTGTAGACGTTGGTTTTTAATCCTATTTGATTGCTTGCATTATATGCATTGATTTCATTGTAGATTTTGTTTTCTAATCCTATTTGATTGATTTCATTAGATGGATTATATGTTGTTAATATTGAGACTGTAAATTATTAAAAATAATTTTCAAGATTAGATGGATGGGGGAGAGAGGGAAGAAGATTTCTTGCACTAGATGCACTTATTTTAGTGTAGATGATTATTTCTAATCCTATTTGATTGCTTGCACTAGATGCATTGATTTCAGTGTAGATGTTGGTTTCTAATTATATTTGATTGCTTGCACTAGATGCATTTATTTTAGTGTAGATGTGGATTTCTAATCATATTTCATTGTTTGCACTAGATGCATGGATTTCAATGTAGATGTGGATTTCTAATCCTATTTTATTGCTTGCACTAGATGCGTGGATTTCAGCATAGATGTGGATTTCTAATCCTATTTCAATGCTTGCACTAGATGCATTGATTTCAGTGTAGATGTTGATTTCTAATTTCATTTGATCGCCTACATTAGATGCATTGATTTTAGTATCGTTGTTGTTTTCTAATGTTATTTGATTGTTTGCATTAGATGCATTAGATGTTTTTAATCTTGAAGCTGTAGATTATTAAAAAAAGAAAATTCAAGATATATTCAGTAATACGTAGAGGGACACTATTAAGAAATAATTAGTTGTCAAATGTTGAGATCTCCTTCTTCATTGCCAACTAATTACAAACAAACAATTACAAGTATTCAAAATTACTAATAGAGTAATTTCATACAACAATGTATTCAAAATATTTATAAGAGGAAAATGTATATTTATAAACATCAAAACAAATTAAAATATTCTTGAAGGAGATGTGATAAATGTTTGGAGAAACAAATAATATAAATATTTTATAAATCTGGCCACTCATTTTTAAAAAATCAAAAATACGTTATTTCTTGACTTTGAAAAATAGACTATAGATAAAAAAAAGCATCAAAATATTATTGAAGGAAATAAATTATTTCAAACAAACAAAAAATAAATTATTTCAAGAGTAATCTTGACACATTGAATTATTAAAACTACTCTTCAAGATATATTTTGTAATATTTAAAGGAACACTAAGAATTAATTAGTTGTTAAAAGTTGTGATACCTAAAATTAAATGAAATAGATGTGCAATATCAATCCTCCTACAAACCATTGACAAGATTGTCTCCCTTCTTCATCACCAACTAATTACTAATAAACAATTACATATACATATAAAAATATAACACAACAATTGTAACATTCACAAACATTACCATCCAAATCCAGACACATAAACACACAAACCAATCAAAATATACAAACACAGATGTACAGACCATTCAAGGAAAGCAACACACACCAAAATAAAGAAGAGAATGATATGGTCATGCTAATAAAAGGCTCAACATTTTATCTCAAAAATGAAAGTGTTGAGAATTGAATGAAACCAAAACGACAACGACCGGCCCATCACAAGGAATCCAACGCAACTCGTTTCGTTGAAAATTAAGTTCGTATGAAGGAGTTATGGTTTGTTGATCGTCGTTCAAAACATACAAATTTTTATAAAAAAATTGCAGAACAAGTACATGCTGATGACATGGCAGCAGTCAACATTCAAGGAATCTTCTTTAGTTTTTGTTCAATGGGACTATGACATGTGTCACTGCGGGATTCGCCAGTTTGGTTTGTGAATGTGAAATTTGTCCAATAACCTCTTAAGGTTGAATTTGGGTTCATGATTATTTTTACATGAAAAATTATTATTTGTATGTATTAAGATTGAATTTAATATATATATATATATATATATGAGATTTCTAATGTCATATAATATATTATTTTATTTTATTTATATATATATTAATATTATAGTTTCAAACTTTATATATAATTTTTAATTTCCACACATTATATATATCACGCATTTCATATTAAACATTGACCTTACATATAATAAAGTCTGCATGCATATATATTATGGTTAATATTAATATATGGTTTGATTAAACATATTATATGGTGGATTAATTCCATGCCATATTAAAGTCCAAAAAACATTAAAGGTGAAGCGTTGAATGGTGCATTATAATCAAAGGTTCGGGCTTAACATAGATACGTTGCAAAATATGGTATAGAGAGCGTCGAGGTCGGGTTTGAACCCGTGACCTCCTCAAAAAGAGCGAGCTACACCGCCATTTAGCCATGCTCCAGTACATTCAAAAGCCAGCCTCCGACATTTTATTTAACGCGTGTTACAAGTTCCGACGGCGGATCCCTCCTCCATGTGACCCAAACAACGTGACCACGTTTCAACACCTCCACTAAGCGGAATTTAAAGTGTGTTTACCCACTTAACTGCAGATTAGCCTTAATTAATCCAATTCCTTAATTAGTGGCGCTTTTGGCGGAGTTGCTATTTTTGTAGATTCCACCCAACTTCTCTAGGGTTTTTCGAGATTTGGAGGAGAAATTGGGGGAAAGTTTGTTTTTGCCATAACTGAGTCAATTTTTGACCAAATTGAGTTCAGAAAGAGTCATTATTGGCTAATTGGCATGCTATGAACACATTGGAATAAGTTTTAGAAGAATAAGAGCTCATCTACATAGGTTTTTGTTGCCTTGAAGAATTTTGAAGCCTAAGGCCACCAAGAGGGAAGGTTGTGCCTAGAGCATCTGGTAACCAAATTGAGTAAATAAATAGTCATTTTTGATAGATTTCGACATTTTAAACTCATTGGAATAGGTTCCAAGAGAATTTGATGCATGTAAACATAAATTTGAGCACAATTGAGCTAATACAGAGGCCCAAGCTATGAAGCTAGACCAAGGAGATGTAGCCTAGGAGGGTTGAACTCCTTCAAAACTTTGTTTTAATGGATCATTTGTTATGGTTTGCTGTTATTTATGTTTTTGTTGTTCATCCATTTAAATTCATGCTTTATGCTTTCAAATACGCTCATAAAATTCAGTTTTAATTACCTCTTTGACACACTTAAGCAATAAGGGAACTTGTACATCAAGCATAAGATTAGTAAATAAGTTTTATATATGAAAATAAAATTAGCACAACAAAACTAACATTCATAATTAAATCAAGTTGATATCAGAGCAAGGTTTAAAGGCAAGGTTATGTACTTGATAGTTTCATGAAGTTTTGTGCAAATAAATGGTTGCAAATTTGTGATGCTGACAGGGTTAAATTTGCAGAAAGGTGAAGGGAAATTGTCGGTTTCAAGTCCTGAGATTAGGACCAAAAGGAGAGCTGAAAGAGCATCATATTCACCCAAAATTCCACTCATATCTGCACTTGAATAACCTCAAGATTCGTCTCAAGAAGTTAATATTGAAGAGGTACAATTTGTACAAGAAGTTGAATTGATTGAAGAGGTACAAGCATCAGAAGTTGAGCTTGAATCCATAGCCATCAAGTCAGGTGTTGGAGAGACTCAAGGACATTCATAAGAGGAATATGTCAAGAGAGACTTCAAATAAATAAAGAGGATGGTTAAAGTTATGTTTGATGTATTCATTGCTGGGGTGGCAGGAGAAGATTCTAAGCCTCCATATGGAGAAGGAACTTCAGATGGTAAGAAGGATGAAGAGAGGAGTTCAAATGGAATTGGAGGAAATTCACCTCCATCTCCGCCATCTTCATCATCCTCATCATCTCCATCAGCATCATCTTCCACTTCCACCACAAAAACCACTCACAATCACTCAAAAGCCACAAAAGGAAAAAATCCATTACTCAAATTGGACATTAAGTTTGAACTTCCTATGTACAATGGCGAGGTAAATGCGGAGAGGCTTGACAATTGGATATGTCAATTGGAGGTGTATTGCAGAATTTAGAACCTTCATGAAGACAACATAAAGATCAAGTTGGCTTCATTAAGGCTAGAAGGATCAGCACTAGTTTGGTGGGAAGCAAAGACTCAAGAGGAAATGTGAATCCATGGTAAGATATCCATTTCTTGGGTTGAGTTTATTTATTTCATTAAAAGACAATTTTATCCTTTAGCATATATGCAAAAAGATATTATGAGTTGGCAAAATTTTAAGCAACTCAAGGGTCAAGCAGTTCAAGAATATACCCAGGAGTTTAGAAAGAGAGCTTTGTTGTTAGGAATAAACTTGAATTCCCAAGATACACTCTTGAAATACATTGGGGGTTTACATTCCTATTTCAAACATACTATTCTTCTGTTTAACCCAAACAATTTAGATAAAGATTGTGTACAAGCCACACACTTTGAGGCAAGAGGGAAACAAAGCATGGATGAGAAAATTGAAAGTGAGGGTAAAGGGAAAGGAAAGTTTTATGGAAGAGGAAAAGGAAATAGCTTTGTAAAAAGAGAGAAGGAAAAACTCACATGCAAATTTTTTTCAAAGACTGGCCATGATGAAAACCACTGTTGGTAACTTCATCCCGAATTGAAACCAAACGGATTGAAAGCCAAAGAGAAGGTTAAAACTATTGCTATAGCTAAATATGACTGAGGGTCAGATTCAGGAGATGAGACAAATATTGCAGTCATGGGTTTGAAAGGTAAACATGTTGCAAGCACTAGTTCTTCAAATTATTCAAATGATACTCACGATGAAGATACAAGAATAGAAATTTTCCATATTAGAGTTGTCTCTAAACATACCAAGATTGATACACTTTTTTATAGTGGGTCACAAGCTAACTTGATTTCCAAAGACTTGGTTAAGAAACTAGGACTTGAAACTATTAGACATCCAAGACCATATCCTTTGGGTCGGATATGCAAGAATGAAAACTTGCAGGTTACAAGGAAGTGCTTACTAAGATTCGCCATCAACTCAAACTTTCTTGATGAAGTTGAGCTTGATGTGGTGTCGCTTGAGATATCAGGTATTGTATTGGGAAGTCCTTATCTCTATGATAGGAAAATTGTATTTCATTGCCATGAGAACAAGTACCACTTGTTTAAGGATGGTATTTAGTACATAATTAAAGCGCATAAGAAGAAGACAGGTTTGTCTCTTATACATGCGAGTGAAATGAAGAGGATAGTGAATGCAAGTCAAAACTTAACATTGTTTACGATCAAGAAAAGAGATGCTTTGAATCACACTTTTCAAAAACATGCTTATGCTTGTAATGAGTTGTTTCAGGATGTTAACAGGTTTCCTTTGAAAGAAGGTGAACAAGATGAAAAACATTTGCAGCAGTCAACAATAGCATTGAGCAGTGTTGGAAACAAGATGTCGGTGCAAGAGAGTGCAAAGGTCAAATAGAAAGCAACAAAGCAGCTTGGAAAAGAAGGCATGGGTTCCACAAATGTTGGTTTATGGTTTCCGAAAGGTACATGGCAGTGGCGAAGATATTTGGTCAAGAGTCAACGCAAGTACAAAGCGGGATCAGTGATAAATCGCCATGGTGACAATGTGCAAGGTGAGAAACTTTTTAAGTTTCCTTTGATTAATGACCAAGGTAGGAACAAGATGGTTTCTGCAAGGGCAAATTGTTTTGCTACAAATTAAAAAATATTGTAGCATGACGGTGTCAATGACAGCAAGAGAAAGTTGCAAGAATCAAGGAAAAAGTTGACTTTTGTGAAAATCTCCTAATGATGAAATTGAGAAAATTTCAATAGATAGAGACTAGAAGGGTGAGGGAACAGTACGTTCATCCACATGATCAGTAATCAGATAGCTTTTGGGGTCCAAAAGCCTTCTAGTGGGGAGGAATGATCAGAGGCTCAGTATTTTAGCTCAAAAATGGAAGTGCTCAAATTGAATGAAAACAAAATGACAACGACTGGTCCATCGCAAGGAATCCAACGCAACTTGTTTCGTTTGAAAATCGAGTTCGGATGAAGGAGTTATCGTGTGCTGATCTTCGTTCAGAAAAAAACAATTTTTTATAAAAAAATTGCAGAACAGGTACATGTTGATGACATGGCAACCTAGTAAGCATTCAGGGAATCTTCTTCAGTTTTGTCCAATGGGACTGTGACAAGTGTCACTGTGGGATTCGCTAGTTTGGTTTGTGAAGGTGAAATTTTTCCAATGACCTCTTAAGGCCGAATTTGGGTTCATGATGATTTTTGTGTTAGAAATTATTATTTTTATGTATTAAGGTTGAATATATATATATATATATATATATATATATATGATTTTGTCATATATTATATTATATTATTTTGTCATATATTATATTATATTATTTTATTTATATATTAATATTATAGTTTCAAACTTTATATATATTTTTTAATTTCCACATATTATATATATCACTCATTTCATATTAAGCATTGGCCTTACATATATTAAAGTCCCATGCATATATACTATGGTTTGATATCACGGTGGGTCTAAGGCATATAATATATGGTTTGATTAAGCATATTATTTGATTCGGTTTATGAACACAACAGAATAAACACATAACCATAAATACAGAGATGCAGCTGAAATAACACTTCATTTCATTAATATCAAAGAACTGAAATTTGCTTACAGACAGAATGGAAATAAAACTAGCTAGGGCACTGGTAGCTATCTCTGAGAAGAGATGTGGCGGCTGCAGGCCTCTGAACTGTGTTACAATGAGGCTCGAGGGCCTACTTATTATTGAGAAACAATGGAGAACCCTAAACATCCCAAAACCTAACCCTAGGAGATGAAGCGCCAAAACTATGGGCCCCGTTTGGGTAAATTGGTGTTTCAACTTCCCAGGGACGTAACTTTGGCATACTATCTCCGTTTGACGCATATGATACATCATTAGTAAGCTCTATCCGAGGACTACAACTATCACTTAACACTATTCCAAAACGAAATGATATCCACTTGAGGCGATGCCCAAAACGTCGTTTAGGGCCTCAAAACAGCTCCGGAAGTTCAGGACCCGAAAAACTGCTAAAAATAGTAAGTTATGCCGAAACTGAAAAACTGAAAGAGACAATGGTGGGGGCCCAAGTGGAATAGGCGGTGGCCACCAATATCCACCTAGATCATTCCTCCCCCCTTAGGAAGCAATGGTCCCCATTGCGTTAAGTTCCTCCATGAGATGAGGAAATTTCTGCTGAACTTGGTCCCTAGTGAACCACTTTCCTTGGTGCAGGAGTTGGCCAGCTTTGACAACCCGATACAGTTGGATCTTCTATTGGCGAGTGTTCTTGATTTGCATGTCCATGATACAATCTGTGGTGGCCTGTTCCATGCAGTCTGGGTTTAACTCTGTTGGTGTGAGTTGTTCTGCAATGTCCGAGGTGTCCAATAGAGGTGGAAAGTAAGGACGAAGGCGATCCACATTGAAGACTGGGTGCAGACCAAGGAATGGTGGAATACTAAGCTCGAAGGCATTGTTACCTACAGCCTTGGTGATGGTGTACGGTCCGTATCGGAGCGGGCGAAGCTTGCGGTGAGGTCCAGTGAGGCGCTCCTTCTGAAAATGTAGCCATACTTTGTCGCCCACCTGGAAGTGGTGTGGCACCCGGTGTTGATCATGGCGCTGCTTGTACTTCGCATTGGCTCTGTCCAATATATCATGAACCCGTTGGCGGATGTGTTGAATGCGCTCGATGAAGCTACTTGCTTTGTCAACTTCAGACTGGACGTGCGCTGAATCGGCCTGAGCAGCTGCAAATGGCATGGCTACGTCAATGGGACATAGTGGCCGGAATCCCAAGCCCACCTGAAAGGGGCTATGGCCAATTGAACTGTGGAGAGCCCGGTTATAACTATGTTGTACATAAGGGAGGCTCTCGTCCCATGTGCGTGGATGCTTTGAATTGTACATGCGCATAATGTGTACAATCATTCTGTTGACGACCTCTGTCTGGCCATCTGTTTGGGGATGGAAAGCTGTGGACTTGGTGAGCTTGGTATCCAACATCGACCAGAGGCTGGACCAAAATGTGCTGAGGAACCTGCTATCCCGATCTGATATGATAGACTGTGGGATCCCAAAGTGCACCCACACTCGCTCAAAGAAGAGTTTAGCAGTGGCTTCTGCTGTGATATTCTTCTTGCAGGCCGCCATAATGGCCATCTTCGAGAATCTGTCGACGACCACAAAAACACAGTCATTTCCCTGCTTAGTAGAAGGCAAGCCCGACATGTAATCCATGGAGATGTATTCCCAAGGTCGACTAGGGGTAGGTAGAGGATTATATAGGCCTTGCTTCTTGATGGTCGGTTTGGCAATGGCACAAGCAGTGCAAGATTTGATGTGCTTCTCGACATCCTTTCGAAGGTTCGGCCAATAGAAATACTTCTGCAGGATTGCTACTGTTTTCTCGACCCCGAAATGCCCAGCGACTCGACTGTAGTGTGCTTCCCATATCATCTTGGCACGCTCGCTGGAAGGAACACAAAGGTGTCCCAGGTGACATAAAAGTGCATCTTGGAGGTGAAAATTTGGAACTTGCGTGCCCCCCAAGAGTGCCTTGTAAGTGTGGCCGAATTCTGGGTCACTCTCATAGAGAAGCGGCCAATCATAAGTCTCGTGCCCACAAGAGTTGAGCACGGTGGTGAGCGCCACGATCGGTGGTCGGCTGAGGCAGTCTGCAACATTATTGGTGCTACCCTTCTTGTACTTGATGTTCAAATGAAACTGTTGCAGATATGTGGACCACTTCTGATGGCAATCATTTTGCAACTTCCCTTGTGTCTGTATGAACTGCAGGGGCCGGTGGTCTGTGTGGATGATTGTTTCCTTCCCCAAAATGTAATGCTTCCATTGTCGACAAGCTTGCACAATGGAATACATTTCTTTGTCATAGGTGGGATACTTGCGAACTGTCTCAGACAATGTCTCACTGTGATATGCCACCGGATGTCCCTGTTGAGTAAGAACTGCCCCAATAGCATAGTCAGAGGCATCTGTCTCGATCTCAAATGGCTGCTGCAAGTCTGGTAAGGTGAGCACTGGGGCAGAACAGAGGCGATTTTTCAATTCTATGAACGCCTTCTGTTGAGGTTCCGACCAAAAGAATTTTTCTCTCGCTCCTCCTTTGGTGACTTGACTCAAGGGCCAAGTGATATGAGAGAATCCCAACACGAATCTATGGTAGAAATTAGCAAGACCCAGAAAGCTGCGAAGCTCTGTTATAGTAGTCGGGGCTGGCCAATCCCGAATGACTTGGATCTTTGCTGGATCCACATGCACCCCCCTTTCATCAATAATGTATCCCAGATATTGAACCTGGGTCATGCCAAACGTGCACTTCTCCAAATTAGCACACAACTTGTGTTGCCGCAGTGTTTGGAGGACTTGTCGGATGTGGTGAAGGTGCTCTTCCCAAGTCTTGCTGAAGATCAGAATGTCATCCAAGTACACCACTACAAATGAGTTGGTGAATGGCCGCAAGATGTCGTCCATCATCCTCATGAAGGTTGCGAGAGCATTCGTCAACCCGAAAGGCATGACTAGCCATTCAAAAAGGCCTTCCTTGGCTTTGAAGGCAGTCTTCCACACATCAGAGGGTTCAATTGGTACCTGGTGATACCCAGACTTCAGGTCAATCTTGTTGAAATATTTTGCACCTTTGAGTTGGTCTAGAAGGTCATCAATCCGTGGGATTGGGTACCTATTCCGGACAGTGATCTTGTTCAGCGCCCGATAGTCAATACAGAGTCTCCACGTCCCATCCTTCTTCTGTACCAACACGATCGGGCTCCCACAGGGCGATGAACTTGGTCTGATGTGACCTTTCTGCAACAGCTCCTGAATCCGCCTCTTGATTTCATCATTCTCCAGAACAAGAGTCATGTGAGCCGGTCCATTAGGTAGCGGCGCACCTAGGGTCATATCAATCAGGTGCTTGACCTGACAGTGCAGAGGAACCCCTGTGGGTGAGGTGAATATGTCCCCGTACTCCTCCACAACCTTATCCATTTGTTGTTGTTGTGCAGAGGAGCCCTGTCTGGAGGTCGTGGCCACAGTCTTCTTCTTGCCCTGGGGGCGGATCATCAGGAAAACGAATTTCCTGGTTTGGGAAATGAGCTTACTACATTGTTTTGCAATAACCAAAGAGATAGTCGTAGGAGGTGGTACCTCTGGTATCCTGTACAACTTATTTCCCAAAGTAATAATAACAGCACGAGGTCGAGACTCATACACAGCATGACGCTTCCACAAGTATGGTTGTCCTAATAATACATCAGAAACATCAATAGGAGCAACGTCACATAATACCTCATCCGTGAAGGGCTTGATGCTATAGAGAAGGCGACACTGCTGGCTGACGCGGAGATCTCGTCCTTGGTGAAGCCACCCGATGGTGTATGGATGTGGGTGAGCTGTGGTCGGCAAGCCCAACCGCTTCACGGCGTCTGCCGAAATGAGGTTCTTTTGGCTCCCATTGTCGACAATGAACTGTACAGGGGAGCCCTTTACCCACATCTGGGAGTGGAAGAGACGTTCCTCCTCCTCTGGATCTTCCGGTTCCTCCTTCTGGACCTTTGTAGTGGCAACAGTGGCGTTGGGCTCCGCATCAATAATTTGTTTCCCTTTTTCATTCCCCTTTTCAAGTTCTGATTCGGAGTCAGAGCATGCATCTGACTCAGAAGCCCTCATCTCGGCCACTAGCGACTGCTTGGCCCGACACTCACTTGTGTTGTGAGTGGAGCTCTTATGGAACTCACACCACTTTCCCGTGTCCTTCTTTGGCTTTGCGGTGTTGTTCTTTTCCTGTGGCTTTGACGGGTTTTCTTTAGCCGCCATGCCTTGGCTCTGTCCTTTGTTCTACGGTTTGGAAGCACCTTTCCCTTGCTTTTGATTCGCAGATCCAAAGTCTCGCTTCTTCTGTTTGAATTTCTGCTCAATCTTGGCAGCATACCGGTATGCCGTACCAAGCGAGGGGATGTCGAGGAACTCCATTTCCTCCTGAATGTATCTGTGCAGACAACTGCGATACTTTAGCACCAAATGTTTCTCTCAATCTTTGATACCCAACTTTGTGCGCAGGGTATGGAACAGATTCGTCAGCTCGTGCACATCTTGATCCCTTTGTTGTCGCAGCGTGGTCCATTGTATGTACTTGTGGAGGTAGCTCGATCCGGATTTATGCAGGAACGCAACAAAATATAGAAATAACCATAAACATAGAGATGCAGCGGAAATAATGCGTCATTTCATTAATATCAAATAACAGAAATATGATTACAGACATAATGAAAATAAAATAGCTAGGGTGCTGGTAGCGAATCTCTGAGAAGAGATGTGGTGGCTACAGACCTCTGAACTGTGTTACAATGAGGCTCGAGGGCCTATTTATTGTTGAGAAACAATGTAGAATTTGAAACGTCCAAAAACCTAACCATAGGAGATGAGGCGCCAAAACTATGGGCGCCCGTTTGGGTAAATTGGTGGTTCAACTTCCCGGGGGCGTAACTTTGGCATCCGATCTCCGTTTGACGCACATGATACATCATTAGAAAGCTCTGTCTGAGGACCACAACTTTCGGGACAAATTTCATTCCATGAAATTCACTGGTAAAACGATGCCCAAAAAACGTCGTTTAGGGCCTCAAAATGGCTCCGGAAGTTCAGGACCCGAAAAACTGCTAAAAATAATAAGTTTTGTTGCAACTTGAAAACTGAAAGAACTGATGATGGGGGTTCAAATGGAATAGGTGGGTGGCCACCAATATCCACCTGGATCATTAAGCCCCCAAAACGGCTCTGAGAGTGGAGGACCTAAAAACCTGCTAAAAATAGTAAGTTGTCTTTGAATGTGAAAAGGCTGCGAAATTGATGGTCTTCCCAGTCCAAATGGAATAGGTGGGTGGCCACGGAAGTATCCACAGATGTTCACTCCCTCCTTAGGAATCTAAATGGTCCCCATTGCGTTGAGATCCTCCATGAGATGAAGCCATTTGTTGGTGAATATTAGATGTGTTGAAGATGTCATGGACTGCGGGTGGAAATGTTGGATGCATTTAGTAAATTTGGTTTCTTTATCAGCCTCAGACAGTACATGTTTGGATTCTGTATGTGTAGTTGCGGGATGTATGGCAACATCAGGCGGTGGTGCGTTGGGAGTCAGATCAATGGAGTGCTTGTCCTGACAGTGTAGAGGAACCTCTATGAGCGAGGAGAAATTGTCATCGTATTTGTCCATCTGCTGCAGCCGTGCAAGGGAGCCCTATTTCAAGGTTGTGGCCACAATATTCTTCTTTCCCTGTGAGTGAGTCGTAAGGAAAATGAATTTCTTGGTTTGGGAAACGATCTTACTGCGTTGTTTTGCAGTAGTCAAAGATAGCGGGCGGTACCCTTTGAGGTATCATGTACAAGTTATTTCCCAAAGTAATAATAACAGCACGAGGCCTAGACTCATACACGGCATGTCACCTCCACAAGTATGGTTGGCCCAATAATACATCAGCTACATCAAGAGGAGCAACATCACACAATACCTCATCCGTGAATGGCTTGATACTGTACGGAAGGCGGCACTGCTGGCGGATGCGGAGATCTCTCCCTGGGTGGAGCCACCCGATGGTATATGGCTGCGGGTGTGCTATGGTTGGTAGGTCGAGCCGCTTCACGACCTCTGCTGAGATGAGGTTCTTTTGGCTTCCGCTATCGACGAGAAATTGCAGCGGAGAATCCTTTACCCACATCTGCGACTGGAAGAGGCGCTCCCCCTCCTCTGGATCCTCTGGACCCTCCTTCTGGATCTTGGTGGTGGCAACAATGGCACTCGGATCCGCATCAATGATCTGCTTCCCTTTGTCATTGCCTTTGTCTAGGTCTAACTCAGGATCAGAAAATGCATCTGATTCGGGTGCCTTTAGTTCGGCCACCAAAGACTGTTTGGCCCGACACTCGTTTGTGCTGTGAGTGGGGCTGTTATGAAATTCACACCACTTCCCTGTGTCCTTCTTTGGATTTGTGGTGTTGTTCTGAGTCACATTACTTTGGCCTTGCCCCTTGTTCTTCGGTTCGGGGGCACCTTTCGGATTCGCAGATCCAAAGTCTCGCTTCTTCTGCTTAAATTTCTGCTCGATCTTGGCGGCATAGCGATATGCTGTGCCAAGCGATGTAATGTCGAGGAACTCCATTTCCTCCTGAATGTGTTTGTGCAGACAGCCGCGGTACTTGAGCACCAAATGTCTCTCCGAATCTTTAATACCCAACTTTGTGCGCAGGGTATGGAACAGATTCGTCAGTTCGTGCACATCTTGATCCTTTTGTTGCCGCAGCGTGGTCCATTGGATGTATTTGTCTTCATAGCTCCCCACGGGGTAATATTGTTCCTTGATGCCGTCTCGGAATGAATTCCAAGTGGGTGTGGTCGAGAACAGAGAGGGTTCCCCTTCGCCCTCTTGCTCACGGTAGGTTTCCCACCAGTCTTTGACATGGGGGCGGCTTTGAGGAGTGCAAAAATAATCTTTTCTCGGTCAGAGAAGTCATGGACCGAGAAATACCCTTCCAACAAATTTAACCATCTGTCTACAGCGTCTGCATCTATTTTTCCTTCAAATATAGGAATGTAAAAGTTTACCTGTACCTTGAAGGGAGTGGCGCCTCCAGAGTGGCTGTTGGATGCAGATGCGCCATATGTGGGCAGTCGTTGAAGGATTTGAGCAAAGTTATCCATCATCGCGTTCCTTTGTTTCTCGAGTGCCTCCTCGAGCAGTATTTTGATAGGATCTCCTGCTCCCTCATCTTTCTTTTCTTCCGCCATGGGAGGTCGTCGGGGTTTGCGAGGCTGATCTTGCAAGGGTTCAACGAGATCGAGCCCTAACTCCTTATACCCTGACCGCGTTGGGGACATGCAAAGAAAAACAAAGAAAGAGCAGTCCCGCTCTGATACCACTGATCCGGATTTTATGCAGGAACGCAACAGAATAAACACATACCCATAAATACAGAGATGCAGCGGAAATAACACTTCATTTCATTAATATCAAATAACAAAAAGATGCTTACAGACATAATGGAAATAAAATAGCTAGGGTGCTGGTAGCGAATCTCTGAGAAGAGATGTGGTGGCTACAGACCTCTGAACTGTGTTACAATGAGGCTCGAGGGCCTATTTATTGTTGAGAAACAATGTAGAATTTGAAACGTCCAAAAACCTAACCATAGGAGATGAGGCGCCAAAACTGTGGGCGCCCGTTTGGGTAAATTGGTGGTTCAACTTCCCGGGGGCGTAACTTTGGCACCCGATCTCCGTTTGATGCGCTCAATAGCTCGTTAGAAAGATCTATCCGAGGACCACAACTTTCGGGATGAATTTCATTCCATGAAATTCACTGGTAAAACGATGCCCAAAAAAACGTCGTTTAGGGCCTCAAAACGGCTCCGGAAGTTCAGGACCCAAAAAACTGCTAAAAATAGTAAGTTTTGTTGCAACTTGAAAAATGAAAGAACTGATGATGGGGGTTCAAATGGAATAGGTGGGTGGCCACCGATATCCACCTGGATCATTAAGTCCTGACGACTCCCAGAAATTGGAGGACACAGAAAACACCTTAAAAATAGTAAGTTGTGTTGAATGTGAAAAGGCTGTGAAGAATTGTTGGTCTTTGGTCCAAATGGACTAGAACTTTGTACAATATCCACCTGGATCATTGAGCCTTACTTCCACTCAATATCTTAAATAGTGGCTTCAGACAGATCGCTGAACTACTAGTCATTCTATGGACGAGCACCCATCTACCGAGATACATGGGTGCCAACCGTTGTACTCGCTAGTCATATAGAAAAGTTGTCTAAATACGGAATGTATCTAGATTAAGCTATTACATCATAACCTTTTTATCTCAGTTTTAAAATTCATCCTCACTTAATTTACAAACAATTTATAATACTACTAAGCCACAAAAATTTCAACACGCCAGATTCAACCATAGAACTCAGCCACCGGCAAAGAGCTTTAATATTGTTGCAACTGTTCGTGCTACTTATGCCATCAGTGTCACTGATCTTCAGCTACAACTTGGGATCTTCCTTATTCGACTCCACTCCAAACAACAACATGAATATGATTAGGTCGTATCGGTACATTGGTAAAATGTTAATTTGAAAAAGATTTGTTTAGATGTGTAGAGACATGAGGCATGAGGTGGAGATAACTAAGTTTCTACTTCTGATTTTAAAGCGTTTGCATGAAGTATTTCATCCAACTGATTTAACTAATTGAGATCAGCAATCAATCTTTCCAGCGTACTACAATTTCGAACGTTTTCTGGAAATTCGTCAAAGAGGTCTCACCCGAGTTCCCATGCCTCCTTCCTCCCATGGGACTCGTTCTGATACCATAGTGGCATTCTAACCCTAATTCAATTAGGAGCTATTTATAAGCCACAATGGTTGTGTATTTGAACGTCTATTCTCAGGGCCCCCTGCCGTGACTCCTGAGCACTGGTTGAATTATGATAGTGAGGTCAAGACATGATGAAAATTGGCCTTTTGTTTTCACGCTATGCGGAGTTTTACTGAGATGGCTCTATGTGCATCTAATTTGAACGATGCCTGGTACACCAACAAATACGAATTGCAAAAAATATATTACGCTTGCATATAAAAAATATATTTTACTATCTTTCACAATCCCAAATCTAGTACAAGCCTGAAGCTCCAATACCATGATAAAACTAACTAAAAGCACTCATATATTTCACACTAAGGTGTATGCGACAATACACACACACTAATTACATTCATATTACTCTATTAAATAGAGTTTCTAAGATCCAACTTATTCCTAATTCAGAGAGAGAGGTTGAGAGAATTTCTCAACCATCACAAACCAACTTCTCAAATAGGATGTAAGCATTAATTACAACACATGCAAAGAAGATAAGAACTTGATAACATAGTTCATTCAATTTGGACTACGTCTTCAGGCCTTGCTCAATAGTGGGGAGCCCTTCATTCATTAATTGGTCAGAAGAAGAAAAAGTACAATTAAATTTACATAAATCACCCTTATAACTCCAAGCTGGAAAGTGGCTGAAAAATGGAGACTCTGTTGCAAAAACAGATAGCACCATCATAATCCTGTCACCGAGAGGTGTAAAATCCATATAAATTTTTTCCAATTTCGACACTGGGATATTTTGAGCCCTCTGAAATGTGGCTCGGATCATGGTTCCACTGCCTCGAACTGTGTGCCTGCTCTTGCACCTAGTCTGCCTGGGCGCACTATAGAAATTATGGGTTTTATATTATTTTGCCGGTGGAGTTCTCAACCGGTGGTTGATGGCATAATGGTGAAGTGGTTTTGAATTTCCAAAGGGAGTTTGAGGGATCAATCTCGACCCCCTTGCTTTGGTCGACGTTGTAACGAATATATAATTAGAGGTGTGCGAGTCCGCTGGCGATGACTCGTCTCCTCATCCTCCGCCACCATTTTGTGTTGTTACCATGTGGTTGGGGGGGCATGGGGGTCATGTCCGGACCCCCTATATTTAATACTTGTGCGTGTTATGTGGTTTGGGGAGGGGCAGGGGTATGGCCCACCCTTTTTTTATTTTATTTTATTTTTATAAAATAACCAACCATCCATTTTAAAATACTTGAATTTTGGGCGATATTGGGCAAACTATCAATCCCACAAATTTTCCAAAATATTGTCGAAGCTGACCAAAATCTGACCACTGGAAAATTGCAAAATTTTTGCCTCCTTAACTTGCCACATCACCAAGTCAACTAAAAAAATTTGACTAGCTCTAACTTTCACATACAAACTCGGTTTGACGATTCGTTCGCACCGCTGCAATCAGAACGACGAGATATTCGATTTTAAATTTAGTTTGCCACATTTATGCCACTTTTAACTTTGAGCCTTTCCCTTGCCACTAGTGTATGTAGATCCACCTGGATCAATCCTCCCCACTAAGGAGCTTTTGGACCGCCAAAAGCCTTATCCATCAATTGGCAAGTGAGGGAATGTCTCCCTCACTTTCTTTTCTTCTAGCCATTTAGCCTTTCTTGGGTGCATCCATTTGAAACCAACATGAAGATATTCCACATATCCTCATCGTGAAGTCCTGGTTCTTCTATCGAGGATGATATCATCTAGAATTTTGTCGAGATATTTTGGTGCAGAGACATCTACTGTAGGAACGGTTCCCTTCTCCTCGGTGTCCATAATCAATGGTGGATGATAGAGCTTTAGATTTTTTACATTCATGACCGAGTACATTTGCATGTATGCAAGAAAATCGAGCCAGAAAGAATTATTCCCAATCTTCTCCAATATGGTAAATGGACCATATTGGATTGGTCACAATTTCTTTCCTTCTCCCTTCATTCGATCCTTGATGATATGGAACCATACCTTGTCCCCAACTTGGAATTGGTGGTTGAATTGGTGTTTATCATGTCGAGCCTGACTCTTTTCCAACTGCCCCTGCACTACTTGGTGAATTGTCTGTATCCGCTAGATGAACCACTGTGCTTTATCCCTATCATCGCGTCCACTAGCATCTTCATCTCTTCCAAAGATCATGTCAAAAGGATCCTTTGGTAGGTAACCAAATCATGTTTCCAATGGTGAGTGCCACATGGAAGAATGAACTACTCGGTTGTAGGCATGCTGCACATAAGAAAGGTGCTCATCCCACAACTTCGGATGTTTGCTGCAATAACCTCGTAACAAGTGTACCATGGTAACATTGACAGCCTCTGTCTGCGCATCGGTCTATGGATGAAATTTCGTACTTCTCTTCAACTTGGTGTCCATCATTCACCACAAGCTGGTCCAAAACTCTCCAAGA
>JAXQQM020077086.1:0-14995 GCA_034641835.2 Pinus albicaulis
CTATTTAATCTAAATACAAGAATCTTAAATCAATCAAGGTTAATTTAAAATGATACCAAACTTATCCTAAATCTTAATCCCAATAAAATTCACTCTCATTCAAATGATCTTAAACTAAGGCAATGAACAAACAAGACTTCAACTAATCTAATTCCCAGGATGAATAAAATAAATCAAATAAGCATTCAAACAAACCTTTGTCACCACTTTGCAATTGCTTCAAAAGAAACTAAGTAAACCAAGATTCTAATTGACATGCTTCAGATCTAAGAGACTACAAAATAAGAAACTATCCTATCCTTAAACTTCTTTAATCAAACTCAAGAAATCATTCAAACATAAGTGCATCGGCGAATGGTTCTACCAATAACTAACTACAACCATAACGCATTTCAAACTAAACTACAACTTCAAACAATGATTTAATGGTCTCATTGCATTGCTTTCAAATACTTGGTTGCAAAAACACAATGTTACAAGAAAATCAATAAGGTACATAATAGATTTCAATTCACATTTAAAACAAATGGAGTTATCGATCTCTTGTTTATCCAATTAAGAAGCACCTTTAAATATTTCAATCGTAAACCTGTAACGAAGGGGCTATTCATGCAATAAAATAATTGATCAACGCCATTCATTAGCTTGCAACGAGTTGAAAATGAGATGTCTATTTAATTTTAAGAAATCAAACGAATTATAGTCTCAAGTACATAATCAAAATTATGAGATCTAATTAACAATTGCTTTCAAAATAAAATCCATGCACCTAGATCTAAATCAAACACGCTACCTCTATCCTATGATGTTTACAAAACTTGCTTCCAGGCGATGGTGGATCCTTGCCACTCCTGGAGAAATTCTAAACTAAATCAATGTCTAAATATTAAAAAAAACATAACATTTACAAAGAATTCATGGCAAAGTCAAATTGTATTAAGATTCAAATCACAAATTCACTTACATACATTCCTTCAATATTTTGTCTCATGTTCACACCTTTTCATCCTCCTCCTTCTAAAACTTCCCCAAGCTTACAACACAAACCATGTCTGAGCCATTTATAAGATTCACAAGGTGAATTATTCATTTTCCTCAATTCTGGAAAATTGAACAATTTTAACAAACTGACCTAAAATATATTAGTATATCTTACTAACCATGAAGAATTTTGGAAAACTGTTCGGTGGGAGACTAATTTGTTATGTTTTAAACAAAAATCTCTCTTGGATTTGTCTCATTCGAATCCAGCTCCTTGGAAATCGTGCCCAAAGTTGGCTGTTTAGCTTTTTTGCAATGTTCTAGAACTCTAAAAAAACAGTGATTTTTTACAAAACTGCCTCCAAGACTCACGTATAACTTATAGAAGAATTCGAATCTTGAGAAACCATTTTCGATATACATAATTGGTTATATTTTTAACAAACTCATTTGATTAGATTTTATAGATTCACCTCCATCTGCACACACATCAAGGTCAAACATGGCCGTTTGGAAACTTTGCCACCTTTGAAGCGGTTGTTAATCATCAGGAAGGGACACACATGCGACCTGGGTGAAATAAAATGCATGAGAAGGTATTAAAACATTATTTTGGACCATAAACTCCCTTGGTTTTCTTTCCTCGGGCGTGCCGAAAGTGCCAAAGCCCTAAATTAGGCATTCTCGCTACTTAAGCCCAGATTGTGAGGATTTGACGATGGAACACGCGATAAATGTGTTCAACACAAAACCGTCACCGGTAAAACATGAAATAATCATCTTTAATCATAGAGAAGTAAAGAAAATTTATGATAGTAGCCATAGAAGTAGTTGGCGAGTGATGGAATTAGGTACGAATGGGATAAAAACCTAGGTTTTAGGGTATAAATAGTGATATTTCATGATGAAAACATGGGAATATACGAGGGCCAAATAGGGGGACACGGATCCTTCTCCTTCTCATATTTTCTGAGGTTAATACGTTGTCATAAGATAGGGTCCAATAGAAAATATTAATCTTTGGCAAGGCATCTGAATGCCATATTTTGCTCCAGATTTAGGCTTTGTGGGGAAGTGAACAACAAGAAAGTTGTTGGGCATAGCTCTGCTTAACTGGATACTCAACTAAACCCCACCCGCTACAGTCTGATTCCTATAGGTTCTTAAGGGCACAACCATGCAATTTTTGTTCCATTGAGGCCACCAAATGGAACAAGTCTGAAGGTGGAGCCCCAAAATCCGACCCTCTCAATAATCCTAAAGCTCTGTCCCATGAAGAAATGGAGGGAATTTTCTCCTTGCTGTCCAATCATATCTTTAAAGGAGTGAGATCCTTGAGAGTTAAGCAGCTGGTGACCCATGATGTTATACTTCCAAATATTAATATTTTACCATTTCCTAAAATCCAGGTAAACTGATCCATTATTATTGGAATGTCATATTTCATAAGTCAAACATTTCTTGATCATTCAATAAATTTAGCATATGCTAGGAAAGATGGAATTGCCTTGTATCTTTATAAGAAGAATTGGGTGATTACAAGAACCGAGTAATGGTGTGGTTGGTCTTCAAAAGTAAAAATAATTTTATTTCAAGAGTCTGTTAGGGTCTTCAATTGACCAAGCAAGACATGGCCTCCAAAGATCCACTCCTCCTCGATAATATAGTCCTAAAGTTCCATGTGAGGAATATCCAAGGTTTGTTGAAACTTGAAGCAATGCCCTATGACCATTTATCTTTGTTGAAAATTTATCAAAGTATCCTTAATAGACATTTTTCAATTTTAGTTCCTTAATCTCTGTATGACAATTCCCTTGCCAAGTATTACAACAATGACAACATTATCTGCAATTATTATTTGTTGTTGGAAGAATGAAGCAAAATGACTGAGATCCACATTCTCTTGTTCGCTTCTTTATATTTATTGACTCTTGCAAAGAATCTTAAGAGACAGCTACCATTGTTGATTAAAGAGTCCAAAATAATATAAATTTGTGTGACAGGATTGAGGGACTTGTCTAGAAGTGAATTAGCTTCAGTATTGCAAATGGAAGACTTAAGCTTTCTAGGTTCTGCCTGTTCTTGAGCTGTAAGTTGATTTTCTTCCTGGGTCACATTTACCATGTGTATTCCACCTTCTACATTCATGTGTTTTTGTTGAAGCACATCTTCTCTATCTAGATTGGTTGATGGGTTCAATTTATATGAATTGGGAAAATTTTGACTTGACTAAGTTATAATGGCATGGTTTGGGAAACTAATTGCATGAGTTGACCAAGGGTTGGGAATAGTGTTTGGCTCTATTGACTTGGAATGTTGGAACTACTGCCAAATATTCTATGAGTTTCCAACATTGGACTTGACTGACCTAGACTTAGTCAGGTCAACAATATGGTGTTTCTAGGGCAACTCATCGCTTTGGCCAGGGTCAATTTTCAAGGCTTGGTATGTCCTTCTACCTTGTCATTCATTTTTTTAGGAAATGAATTAGAGCTTTCTTCATTTTGCTTGGAATTAATAATTATAACATCCTAATGTGTGAGGGGAGTCTTTGAGCTTATTTATCTGGAAATAAAAATCAAAGGGGTTGAGTGACATAATAGTATGACAGGAAAACTCATTCAAATTGGGTGAATATGTTGCCTTATCCCCATTATAACTGTAAGACCCCTTCTGGAACATGTAAGGTAACTTGAAACACGAATAGCTTCCTATTTGTGAAGCTTCTTTTTAATTGAGCTAATTTATAACCCTTTGGAGTTCCTACCATCTTCTTTTCCCAGGGATACTAATTTTTGGTAACCATTTTAGTCTATGCACTCTGTGTCTTGGAGCTAAAGGATATTACCTTGAAGTTTGAAACCTTGCAAGAAATAGTTTGATGGCTTCATTCGTTTGTCCCTGGAGTGCTGGAATTTGTGGTATGCTTAAGCTCTGAGATGTTCTTGTCTTCACTAAATTATCAACTTCATCACTCTAGTATGGATTTGGGTGCTTTTTTATGAATAATGACCTTCCATTTCTCAACCCTGTGCATGCTGATAAATCTTCCATAAATTTGTTGCAGGCCTTTCTCTTAGTAACTTTGTTGTGACCCCATATTCATGAATGAAACATTCAGATAAATTAGGCTTAGATCAGGGCATTTTGCTAGGATCTTTTTAGCAAGCTTTAGGATCCCATATTCAAGATGGGAATACTCTTGGACATGTAGGGTATTGATAAATATAGCATCATGTTGTGGCAGACATTATTCAAGGAAATCTGAGGGGATCTAATACTTGACTTCTTCAAGCCACAGATCCATCGTTATCCTCAAGTTTTTAAGTTCCAACATTTATGGATCAAACATAGGAACAATTTTATGCTGGCCATGAACATCATTGTTGCAGACAGGGAGCTGTTTTATATGAGAAATTAAAGCTACCTGAATATAATTTATAGTTAGGAGAAGAAACTCCTTTGAAGATAATTTATCATACCTATGAACAATAAGAGACAAACCTGGAAATGATTTTTCTCACTGTGTAGTTAATCAATTATGGGTTTGCATAAGTCCTCTTGTTTTCCTAGATATTGGTTTGTTCTTTCAATATGACAAGACTATTCATCTTCAATAAGGATTCCTTCAACAAATGGAATGGACCTTTCTACCTTTCTCTCATATGGTTCACAAAACGGCTTGATGATATGATAAGCCTTCTTTTATTCCTCATCAGAGTCCATGTCATATGTAGGATGATTGTCAAAGGAAAAAATATCAGACCTTCCACTCTTCTGTTTAATAGGCAATGCTGATTGGAGATGCACATAATTATGGGTGCCAAAGTTTCTACCATAGTCAAAATCACAGATAGGAGTGTTGGTCTCTTGAATCTTAAGGGATCTTCAAGATTTCCCTTCATTAATGAGTGTCTTATTAATCTCATTCTTAGGAAAACTAGAACTACGGTTTGGTCCATTGTCTCCATCTGCGCTCAGGATTTTGTCATATGTTGGTTGAATTTCCATTTTCTAGTGTAGAAAAAAGGCATGGCATGGCACCCATGTCATCACGTGCTAAGTCTTCTAGGGTGATTGCAAGAGTGGTAGAAAGTTGTTTCCTACCCTCCTGTTGATATTCATCCTCTGCATTCAGGGCCTTTTCTCACACTATCAATCATCCAAATCATTCAATAAATTTAGCATATGCTAGGAAAGATGGAATTGCCTTGTAGCTTTATAAGAAGAATTGGGAGATTACAAGAACCAAGTAATGGTGTGGTTGGTCTTCAAAAGTAAAAATTAATTTTATTTCAAGAGTCCGTTAGGGTCTTCAATTGACCAAGCAAGACATGGCCTCCAAAGATCCACTCCTCCTCGATAATATAGTCCTAAAGTTCCATGTGAGGAATATCCAAGGTCTGTTGAAACTTGAAGCAATGCACTTCTTTCATTGCTTTGTTTCTTACAATATTTTTGTGTAGATAGAATCTAAGTCGCTTGGTTCATGTTTTTCTTTGAATTTAACTATGATGTTAGACTTATATAATCATTCATTGGCTTGCATTAAGTAGCGACCATTGTTGATCCCTTTAAGACATGACGAGTTTGTATAAACGGTTGACAAAGTTTGCTTGCAACTTTAAGGTATGTCTAAATTCAAGTTTTAAATTTCAAATTTAGTGAACACAATGACATAGGATGCATTTTCCTCTTCAAGAATTATAGGCCTAAATTTTTGTCTTCTTAGATACCTTGATCAAAGGTTCTTGTCTTTGCTCATCAGGGCGGTGGTTACCTTCATACACCATAATCTCTAGTATCTTGCTATGATAGTCACATCGATTACCTCTTTCTTCTAGGTTGTGATTATGACTAGGCTTAATTTCTCGACATTCTCCACCCAAACTGAAGTCAGGGTGTGGTTGGGTTCACCAGGGGAGTATAGTTTCTATGACAACAATGTCAATGTTTCTTCAATTGATGGTTAGATCACCGTCTTTGCTACTATTATGAATTCATTGTACTTGGATGCTAAAAGAGTTTTGACACAATCCTTTCCCTTATCTTTAGTTTCTACAACCCCTAAAGGGACTTTTTGGAGGTGACAGTGGTCTAGCCATTCAAAACTTAGAAATGTGAAGAATAAACAATCTAAATCAACAAGCGATAATGTTAATTCTGTAATTGGAGAGAAGCAAGATCTTGGAAATGTTCTCCATCCTGAGCATGGGACTGTTACTCCATGAGGGCTTTAGCAATACATCCAGTCTCCAAGAATTCCTCCAAAATTTGCTTCTTCCAGTCTTTAATAGATCTTCAACAATACCACAAGGATTTCTGCCTTAGTAAGCAACCTATATAAACTTGGAAAATCTTCAATAAGCCTCCTTCAATAAGGGTCAATGATTATTCTCCAATCTCAAAGACTGCTTCACAAAGGCTCCCAAAAATATGTAACTGTGTGTGCTTAAGGAATGCCAAAAATGTTGCAACCTGCTCCAAAAAACTTAGACCTAAAACGTGCTCAAATATGCCATAACAAGTCTATCATAATAGATTATATTATTTTCCACAAGACTCAGTTTTGAAGCTCTCCTACAGATCTGAATTGTTTTGTTCCTAAATAAGGCTCAAAAGAGTCCTTTAAACACTATCTCAAACATGCATGAACATGCCTTTAACTGCAACCTAACACAAACTTATACTACATCCCTTCCTGTAGCCTACACAGGCCTAGTGTGGCTCTTCTTGTAGCTTACACAGATCTGACAATCACAATGTTGTACGCATTTCAGAGATATGCCCAAAACCAGCGATCTGAAGTGTGTCTTTTTTTTTCTCCATAGTTTGCTGTAGCATAGATAATTCGAGTTTTGGTTGACTGTTGTCCTCAATATTTTGAGCTTTCACATATATTATTGCAATTCTAGATCAGCAAGTCCAAGTTTGAAAAATGTATAAATATATTTGCCCAAATGTATCCTTAACTGCCCTCCTCGGCCTTAGTTCACCTTCTGTGATTCTTCTCTGAGATCTTGACTGAAAATAATGGATAAAATGAAATGTATGGATTTCTATTTATATTGGTTTGACATTTGACGAAGAGACACGTCTCTTGGATGACATGTCAAGCCTACACAAGTCGGCTTAGGTCGGCTCAATGTCAGAGCTAATTTCCTTAACTTAAAAAATCAATATCTCCCAAACTATTTGGTGTTTCAGGGCAAGTAAGGGCTCGTTAGAAAGGGAAAAATATACTCTACAAGATGGTATAGGATCCATTTTTAAAGGTTTCCTCTAAGATGGTGAAAACATTTTTCTTTGTGATTTCCCTTGAATTATTTAGTGCAGAAAATGATTAGGACAATATGGCTTCTTTGTTTGGCTTCTCCATTGTTTGTCTTCTCCATTATTTGGCTTCTTTATCATCATAGGACATGTAGGACATCCACGTCATCATGATAATGTCCAACAATGAGTGCATCACCCATGTCATCACATAATGGTGTAGTGATATGTTATAGTGCAACATTATTAGGAGAAATACAAAATAGTTTTCCAACCCTCAAATGATCTCCAACCATGATCATCATATGTCATCATCAAGTATCAAAGTGTATGACATCATCACATAACATCAAGGGTTAAGATCTAGATCAAGTGCATGCAACATTAGATCAAATACTTCTTAGGGCTTCTTTCATTAGTGGTTTGACTTCTTCGTGATTTGACATCTTCATTGATGGCATGACATCATCATCTTGAACCAGACATATCAAGAATATTGACATCTCGGTTAATGTCATATTGACATCAATGACAACCTTGACCAACAGGAGGAAGATGTGAACCTTCCAGAACCATCCAAAATAATAACCGGTGTTGTCAAGAGTAAGACTTCTTCAAAAGAGCCTGAGAAGCAAGTCTTAAAAGAAATGGATGACTGGGAAGATGCAGCCGAGCTTTCAACTCCTATGAATCAAGTAGCTATTTTAGTTTCTGAATATTCAGGAGACAAAAAGTACTCCAGTGATTTTTTGTTGACAATCAAGGATCAGTGCAAAGAGCTACCAAATCATTTTGAAATTTGTCTAGTCATTATTGAATTACTTGGAAATTCCCAAGCACTTGCAAGTAATGTAGGAGAGGCTGATGCATTAGCAAGCACTGCAAGAGGACTTGACAGGCAACTGAGTGGGAATTATCTTCTTGAACGTCGTGGGGGAAATATGGCTAGTTTGGATGATGATAAATGGGCCAAGCCGGTGGATGCTCTTACTAATGGTTGTGATATGTGGATGGATGTGGATCTTAGTGGTTCCTTTGTTGTCTTTCAAATTGGCCAAGGTTATAATACTGGCTTTGCAAGAAATACCTGTGCAACACAAATGAGTATGAATTTCATCCTTCGTGGAGGGCCTTATGTACAAGCACCACTTCCACAAGTTGGAGTAGTGAGAAATAATTTTGATGTTGATAGGTGGTAGCATGCTTCTGGTTCATAGAAGGGTTTGATTCCTCCTCCACAACCTTCTCTGCCCACAATTCATATATTAGAGAACTGATATGAAGTGGGCAAGGTTTTTGATGAGGATTAGTTGAAACAAAGACAAATTAAATCCATCCTTAATAAATTAATGCCCCAAAACTTTGAGAAACTTTTTGAACAGGTCAAAGAAGTGAACATTGACTTTGCATCATGTCTTCATGGTATAATATCTCAAATATTTTACAAAGCCTTGATGGAGCTGGGTTTTTGTGAAATGTATGCAAAATTCAGTTTTCAACTTGCTACAGGAATACCATAATTTTATGAAGATAATGAAAAGGTTGTTTTCAAGCGAGTTCTTTTGAACAAATGTCATGAAGAATTTGAAAAATATGAAAGAGAAGAGGCAGAGCCTGAGAAAGCAGTAGAACGTGGTGAAAAAATCCTTTCAACAGAAGAAAGACACGAGAAGAAGGCTGCAACACGATGATGAATGCTAGGAAATATAAGGTTTATTAGTGAGATTTATAAAGAAAGTATGCTGACCGAAAGAATTATGCATGCATGCATCAAGAAATTAACTGGTGAATTTAAGCATCCATAGGAGGAAAATGTTGAAGCTTTGTGAAAACTGATGAGCACTATTGGTCATATGATTGACCATTCAAAGGCCAAGGAACATATTGATGCTTACTTTGATAGGATGACAAAACTGTCCAATAACCAAGGGCTTCCCTCTAGGCTGAGGTTCATGTTGAAGGATCTGATTGATCCGAGGAGGACTGGATTAAAACAAAGGAAGAAATTTGAGGGCCCCAAGAAAATAGAGGAAGTGCATCGGGATGTTGTGCAAGAACTACATGGATAGGGAGGCCTCTCTCGAGGTACCAATATGGGACATTCAGGTCAGAGAGTTGTGACACCACTTGATCATGGTGGGAGAGGACCTGTGATGCCACCTTACATGGCAGGTGCATAGACGGGTTCACTTCCACATATGGGTGGGATTAAAGGGTCACAACCCCATATGGGACCACGTGACCGTGGATTCACCAGTCAAGATGCTCGGATGGTGGATAGGGCTCAATTTGAAAATCAGTCTATGCCAAGCCCTTCAACAGATAGAGCTTCTAATGATGGCCACTTGACTCTTGGTCCTAAGGGAGGTCTTGGCAAGGGAATAAGAGGGAGGGCTCAACCTCTTCCATATGCTAAGAGTGCTCTAGTAGATATTCCACCATTAACATCCCGAGTAATATACGAACAGGTCTAGGTTTGATTTCAGGTTGTAGTTCTGAGCGGATGCCAGTGAGTATGAGAGATGCCATTTTAACAAGGACTTATGCTGCAGAAAAGCCTTTATTTGCAAAATCATTTGTCCAGGAAAAAATATTTTGGATAATGACATAAGAGGGTTTAAGAATTCATACTCATCTGGTGACAGAGGTGGGAAGACTGCAAATGCTGAATTTCAAATGTAAGAACATTCTTCTAAAATAATTTTGGGTTCACAACTCATTGAGGTTCAACTTAGGAAAAATGTTGAAATGGAAATCAAAGAATATTACAGGTGGATTCCTTTACAAAGCTTCCATGCATTTTCATTATGTCTTTTAGAGAATTCGACAAGTTTCCCTGACTTTTTCTTAATTTTGCATGACATACCCTCCAATGTGAGAGATTTGAAGGAGGAAAATTTTTGTGTAGATGACCTTAAAGCACCATTGTTCCATTCAACTATGGTTTCGCTTTGGATATTAGATTCTTTTTTCAGGAAAGGTGTTGAAATTGATCTTATGGGGAATCTAGTTACACATTTATGCAAGTTTGAGCCTTTTTTTCTAAATCAAGGACATCTTACTGAAGGGTAATGTGAAATTTTATGTTTGTTCTTATTCAAGTTTGAATTTATTTAAGGTCTGCTGCAGTTTATGGTCATTTTCAATTATGAATTATAACTATATATAATTTTTATGTTTCTAGGTTGGACACTGTACTATTTTCATTGGAGGATGCTACCATTGATGTGCCCAAGGCTCCTGAGTTCCTTGGTCATGTAGGGTCAAAATCCACTAAGCTGATTCCATGTCATTAGAACAATTTTGCATCCTTACTGGGAAACAAATCCATTATAGAATAGGAGTTTCCCAAGAAGGAATTTATAACATGAAACCAAAAAATTACAAGCAATGTTAGTTTGTCTTTCCAATGCATATGATAGAGAAAACTGACTTTATTTAGGCAACTCATCCATATAGGGTTCAATGTGAAATTGGTTAACTAGATAATGAATTGTCTTTCCTCAATATATGTGCAATTCTAATTAATGGCTCAACCTATTCTTCTATCATGTCTACAAGAGACCATGGGTAGGTATGATTAATGGCTCCTCTGCCATTTTTTGCTGTAGAGTAGGTGGTCTCAACAAAGTTATAACAGAGTAAAAAAGAACTATAATCTTGGCAACTATACAAATAGGATTTGCCCTAAACTTGACATATTTACTCTTTGTTGATTATGTTTTGCTTTTGGCTGATATGACCAAGGTATATGCAATTATGTTGAATGACCCTACCCTTGAAGAACTGAAGTTCCTACCTTAAAAACTACCAACAACTGAGGAGCTACAAGAATCAACACCATCTCTAATTTGAACCTAAATAGTCTTATTATCTCTGATTATTTCACTAATCACAATGACCATTATATTCTCCTCATGGATTATTTATCTCATTCTATTTATTAGTAAAATCCACAAAATGTATCCCTACTTTTGAATTTTGGGAAAAAAACATATAATTGTTATCATTTAAATTATCCATATCACTTGGAGCCCAAAAATCCATTTGATTTGGATAAGCTTTATTTATAACCTCAAAAGAAACCCTATTGTAAGTTGAAGGACCATTATGTCCTCTTGAGTCTAGAAAAAGTATGATGGAATGAAATTGGGTGAAGACCAGATCCAGGTTTACCATGTCAGAATCTAGGTTCATTGAGATGACAACCTTTGTTTGAAGATATCCACCATACAAACTAGGACCACCCATACTTATTGTTTCCATCTCTCTTTCATCATCAAGATTAACATACTGAGGACCTATAACTCGTGGAGGCCCATGGTAGTTATTGCAATGTAATTTATTAGAATACATGCCATTTCTTATTATGAGATTTACCACTTTCAAAAATGGCATCATTCACATCATTTTGAAGAAGTCTACAAATTAGGTCATCATAATTTTTTTCACATTTACGAATTCCCTCACATTTGTTGGTTCTTGAAGCTCGAGCACTTCATAACAAAAATATGCAAATTCAAACAACAAAAATGGTCCACTCTCTTTTTATATTCTAATATTATAATGAAGTTTTATTAGAGACACTATTTGTTTGTTTTTTTTGGTTAGAAAAGGGTTTACTCTTGGTTTTATGTGACTTTCAATTTATCATATGTAGTGTGTTGAGAAATGGGAAAGGATAATGTGTGACATTTATCTTGCAAAATTGATGTTGAATGAAAGGATACATAGTTTAACCAAAATAGAATTCACTTTGGTAAAGGTGGAGGAACATCTTAAAAAACTGCTTAAGAATACACCATATATAAATTTTGACCATAAGTAATATATGCAATTCTTTATTGTAGATATGTTATGTTATCTACCCAAGATATCACAACAAGAAAAATATTGATATTGTAGAAATTGTTTGAGGACCTCATTGAGGTCGATTTTTCTGATGTCCTATTTGATTGATACTTTCTCATATGTCAAGAAGGCTTTAAATATGAATTAATATGTTCATGGAACAAATCAGATTAAAATTTTATAGATATAAAAGATAAAAACAAATGTCAATGTCTTTGATTGATTGTTAGTTGACTCTGTTGTGGGCAGGTTACAGGAAATGTGATTCGAAAAATGATGGGGAGAGGATGCATATCACGTCTTGGACATGGTTCATTCACTGTTAGAGATCACTTAGACACCTAAGCCACCGAATTTGGAAATGTTTCTAGTGGGAATTCCTATGGCTTTTAATGTTCTGATTATTTCGCCTCATGGTTATTTTGGGCAAGTAAATGTCTTAGGAATGCTACACTACATCGGTGGACTAGTAAACAAATTTTTTATAATTGCAATTTCCATTCCATGACATCCTCTCTTTATTGTTTGATTGTATGTTGGACGTTTCTTTTGATTTTTTTTTGTCTTTTAACTTCGAAATTGAAAATACTTAGTACCATGTCCATTTAAAAAACAACCAAAGCTTGCAAATGAAATTAGTATTACACTATATTGATTGGAGTCTTTATAGCTATTTTGTGTTAAAATATTTTCATGACTATCAGAAAAATTTACTTTCATGTTGTTATTTGAGTACATGTTGTTTATATACTTGACTAACTTCATGCGTTAGAAAATTAAATGTTGTTGTGAATAAAACGACAAGGATTAAACATCACACCTCAGATTATTTGTTTTCACAAGTTATCTACAACTTGAGCATTTTAGCATATAACTTAGTTGACATAATTGTTCTTAAGCTTTCCTTGAAAGTTGAATACTAAGTTACTAATGTTTGATTTTATATATATGGTGATATTTTATTTACTTTGTTTATGCAGGTTATGTGGGCACATTATAGTGAAAATTATCACCCCAATGAAGAAAAATTGTTCGAGTTTCTTACTTGTATGGGGAAAAATGGCTTTGACATTGTTGATGTTGAGGTATATGTCGTATAAACTATTTATAGTCTAATTTAATTTATATTCTAGTGTTAATTGTCTTTCATTTTTTACACTCATTGTATCTTCTTTTCTTTTCAGAAAATGAACTCAGTATTGATGGTAAGAAGCATGAATTGAAAAAAGAGGGGAGCAATAACATTGGAGAGACAAATGCAAAAAGAGAGAGATGAGAACTGGTCTGGTGATACTCTTAGAGCCAATATCCCACATAAGACACACATACAAAGACTAATGGTCAAGTCTTCAGAGTTGGTGAATTCACCTACAATGCCTTGAAAACACAACGATAATGTTTTGAAGTGATGAAACACCATTTCATGTGTAAATTGTATTCCAACCAATATTAAGTTGGAAAATCATATTGTAACACTTTAAAATTTCATATAATATAATTTATGTGGTTGAAATTATTTATAGTTCCACTTGATATTGTTTAGTATTGTAATTAAATAAGCGACTTTTTGTTTTCCTATTAGATGAACATGCACATTGTATAAAATTTTTTAAATCATAAAAATTAATTTATGTTGATTAATAATTACCACAAAATCAATTTAAAACTACTAAATTAGTAGTTTATATTGATTAATGATGAACACAAATAAAATGAATATACGACTAAATTAGTTATTTATAATTATTATTAATGAAAGTAAATGAAAAGAATATAAACTACTAAATTAGTCGTTTATATAATGAATAAATGGATACTGCAAATAATAAATTTGTGACTACAAATGACGACTAAATTTTGCATATATACGACTACTAGTAGCCAATTTACAATATCTTATAACATGACTAAAATTTAGTCATATTTCTTCGGTCATTAATTGGTTTCAAACGATGACTAAAAATTGCATATATATGACTATTAGTAGCTAATTTACAGTATCTTATAACACGACCAACATTTTGGTCATATTTCTTTGGTCATTAATTGGTTTTATCAGGTGATCATATAGTAATATATTTTGTTGTATATTTGGTCATTAATTCTGACAATTAATGACCAAATCAAATATTAAATCAATGACCAAATCAATGACTAAATTAATGATCAAATCAATGACCAAATCAATGACTAAATTAATGGCTAAATCAGTGACTAAATTAATGACCAAATTAATGACCAAATATACAACTAGACAACAAAATTGAGATAAACAATTAATGACTAAGCTAAAAACAACCAAAATTTGGTCGCGTTATAAGATACTGTAAATTAGCTACTATTGGTAATCGACCGAAAAATAGTTGTTTATATGCAAATTTTAGTTATTTTTTTAGTAACTAATTAGCCATTTTGTACTAGTGCTATGATGAAAGAAATTTTCAAAGAAGAATTGCAAAAATTGTTATAGGTAGGATTCATCTATCCTATTTCAGATAGCCAATGGGTTTCTCCCTTAGTTGTGGTACCAAAGAAAAATGGAAAATGGAGAATATGTGTAGGCTATAGGGAACTAAATAAAGCCACATTGAAAGATCATTTCCCATTACCATTCATTGACCAAGTACTAGATTCACTAGCTAGAAAGAAATTCTTTCCTTTTCTTGATGGATTTAGAGAATACAATTAGATTAAGATAGCATTGGAGGATCAGGATAAAACTACATTTATTTGTCCATGGGGAACATATGCATATAATTTTCTTCCTTTTGGATTATGTAATGCACCTGCTACTTTTCAAAGAGTAGTCCTAGCCATCTTTGCTGATTTAATTCATGAATGTGTAGAGGTCTACATGGATGATTTTACTGTCTATGGAGGTACATTTTAT
>JAXQQM020065925.1:0-62814 GCA_034641835.2 Pinus albicaulis
ATTCGACTTCATGAAAGCAAAAGTGTCATTTGATGTAATTAAATTTAGATAAGGTTGTTAGGAGTAAAGTTAAAGAGTTTTAGTCCTATTTGAAATAGGACTGCTCATTAGGTTTGCAGCTGTCATTTTGTAATAAAGACCATGTTTATGGTTAGAAAAGGTGTCAAATAGTAGGATTTCAAGGTATATAATTGAGGATAAGGTTATCCTATGTGGTAACTGATATATAAAGAGGAAGAGGTAGAAATACACATGGTTGTACATTTTATTATAAAAAAGACTGTGTTTTATATGTGACTGTTTACAGATTAATATAGAGTTTCTACTTAGGCAACTCAAGATTCATGAGGAGTTCTTGTATGTTATTTTTTTTATGGCATCCTTTTCAATATTACATTGCAGTAGTGTTTATTTATGATACTTAGAATTCATCAATGGTGCTCTGACTTCCTTCATAGATAAACTGACTGTGTGTTTCACTGTTCTACATGTTTTATTCCTTGACTTGAACTCTGAATGCCTTGACTTCCATGCTAGGTAGACTATTTTGGTTTTTTTGATGTTATCATGACTCCATAGCCTAATGAATATTTGCTAATGTGATTTGCAACCAGTTATACTATTTATCTGTTTTTGCCACATATAGAGTTAGCCATCTACTTATTTATCAAAAATCATAAACCATTGAGAGAGCACTCTCAGGTTGAGGAGGCTAAGCCTCAGCCAAAAGATTGATTTGAAATAGTTGCACAATGTTTACTTGATGAGTAGCCCATCAGGACTAATTTTGTGATAACAGGAATTTTAAACAAATGGCCCTTCTTCATTGGAACAAAATGAACTTGATATATGTTCAGACTTTGTCTAATCAATTCCAATGAAAACAACCTCATATGGACAAAATTTGGCAATTTATAAGGTTGTATTCGTGCTCCATATAATCTATTCTCTGAATAATTTTCATATACAAACCAATCCCCAAATTTACAAGCATTACTTAACTGGAGACACTCCTGATATTTGGGCAGGAAACAAGGAGGAGGAACACAATTTAAAACATTATAAGCAATTGGCATAAAAGAGGTAGCAAAATCAAATATCCCTCCCTCATCTGGTTCATTTCTTACTATATCAGTCTAGAAAACCACTGACTGTTTTTCTTATTTTCATCCCTTATATTCAATCCCAAATGTAAAAATTCCTCTACATTTTGATACAGAAATAGATAAGTGATAAGTGAGGGGAGCCTGAAGGACCCGGTGGGGGATAAAGTCATGAATTGAGTATTAATAGCCTCTTGCCAGTAAGAGGGAATATACAACACTACTTTAGACTGCATCATCATGGAAAAAAATCCCATCACTGACCTGTCAACTTGAGAGGAATATTCTTTTCCAAGAATATTTGACAAAAATTGTAACACTGGCCTGACCTCTGCATCAAAATTATCTAATCGAAATTCTTTAACATCTGCTGAAAATTTCTCCAAATTCAGCTTCAAGAAGGAGATGACCTAGTTAAACTCTTTTCCTGCAATATTATCATATAATTCTACCAATGACTCATCAGTGAACTGAACATAAGACTCGGACTCAGGATAACACAGGGCTTGGCGAATTAACTGGGCTGAAACTTGAAGAACATTTTCACCTAAGAAAGTCATCACAAAGCATTTACCAGGATACAATGCAAACACTAACCAACACACAAATTTGGGAAAAATATATGGTTTGGGGATACATGCAGGGAGAACATCAGAATTAGCCATAGCCAAATAGATTGGGGAACTCTTCTCATTCAAGATAATTTACTGGTAAAAGGGAAAATTTTCAATGGTGTAGATGGTGTCCCGAATATCTTGCTCAATATCCATGAGAGGGATGTGGCTTGAAGAGCCGGACAAGGAATATTTCTTAGCCATGGAATGATGCAGGGTGGCAGACAATGGTATGCATAAATAAGAAAATAGAATGACCAAAATGACTTCCTGAATGACTGAGAATTAGAGACTAATAGGAGAAAGAAAAACTTGAATCCTTTAAATAAGTGGCACGGAGTTCAAACATTAATGTTGAATTAATGCTTAAATGGAAAAATAACGATACATATGACAATGATAAATGAGTTTCCGCCAACTAGATGCATACGTCACCGCGGGATCACTCGGGGGTATGGAGCATTCGGTGGAGTGCTACCCCTGCAGTGAACAAGAACGGTCGATCCTTGAACTGCCATTAGTTGGCGGAATCAGTTGCGGAGGCACCTCTCTGGCTAACCTGCGGGTTGCTTGTGCCTGCGGGTTCCCTTTGATCTTCATCAAATGGAACATGCTTTAATCCCATCCGCCAACTCGCATGGGTATTAGTTACAACTCTCGGTCCCACCTTCACATGTTTCGAAAACATATTAATTGATCAATTGCAAATTATAAAATGACTTTCACACATATGAAGGATTTTCATTTTATCATATATGGTTTTTTTTATTTTGAAAATTAAAATAAAGGAAAATGCAAATGAGCCACACCATCTGGCTCCACCTGGGGATAATGTTTTTTGCCATGAAATACTAAGAACCGCAGATTAGTGCCTTCACTTCGAGCATGGAGTCAAATATTTCTTGGTGGTATATGAACAATGAAAAATCTAGATATGTACAATGGTGACCATTGAATTCTTAATGCTATAAATAGTGTTTCAAGTACTGCCCATTCACAGGCAGCTGTATTGGCTCTCCATATAGGTCTTCCAAAATGAATGTGTTATTTGACCTTGTCTCAAAAAATTTGTATGGACCATACCAGAGAGGGTCAAATTTACCCTGATTTGCTTTTTCTTCTTGCCTGGGGTCCCACCTCAGTACCAACTCTCCTGCTTGAAAAATAACTTCTTTTGCTTTCCTATCAAATATAGACTTCATATTTTCTTGATAACTAATTAATTTATCCCTGACTTTGTTTCTATTTTCACTTAACTCAATTACCTTGTTCAATCTTCTTATTAGAGCATTAGGTTCTTCCCGAGCTTCTTGAAGGAAATAAATCACTAGTTTGGCCAGCAGAGTAGGAAATAATGCTTGAGTTCCATAAACCATTTCATAGGGAGACTTACAAGTAGATCTCCTAGTAGTAACTCGAACTTCCCAGAGAGAAAACTTCAACTTCATATCCCAATCCTTCTGATTCTCAATGATTGTCTTCTTCAAGATTCTGATCAAAGTATTTTTTAAGACTGCCAGTCCATTCCCCTAGGGATGATATGCTATGTAATGTGATAAAATAACATTATATGTTTGACATAAATTAATGAAACGAGTAGAGCTGAATACCTGGGAATTATCTATCACAATTTTGGCTGGACATCCGAATCTACTAAAAATGTTTTCCTCCAAAAAATTCATCACTACTTGGTCATTCGCCTTCTTGGTGGGAATTTCTTCAACCCACTTTGTAAAGTAATCAATGGCAGTTAGAATCCACTTGAACTGTCCACTTGATGGTGGATTTATTTCTCCAATAAAATCCAATTCCCATTGCCTGAAAGGATCTTCAATGAATATTGGGATGACAGGTACTGGAGAAAGTTTTTTCTTTTCAAAAAATAAATGGCACTTCTGACAACTTCTGACCAATCTAATGACATCTGCAAACATGGTTGGCCAATAGAATCCTGACTTCAGAATCTTATAAGCAGTGACCTTCTAGCTATAATGTCCTCCACATAGACTTTCATGATATTCTTTGGTAACTTCAACAGATTCTGTATCAATCAAACACAACAAAAAAATACCACCAGGATCTTTCTAGTATAAGTTTCCTTCTAATATGACATATGGTTGATATTTGAGCTTGAGAGCTCTCTATTTTGTTCTACTTAGTGAAGTTGGGAAAGAAAAGAAACAAAAGTAATGCAAAATATATTTATACCAATCAGACCACAAGAATTTATATTGAGTACATGTCTTGGACTTGTTCTAGTCTTCTTCATTGACAAATTCCTCTACTGGTGCCAAAAGATTAATTCCCAAGGCTTGAATTTTTTTTCTATTAACAAATTCGCTAAACCCTGTCCCTTGACCAACTTAGTGGATTTGATATCCAAATCATATTCTTGGATTTTTGTTATGCATTTTCCCCTTTTAACTTCAACATCACTATGAACCAACACATCTTTTACAGCAGAATTAGGGACATAAGCTATTATTTGAGACTATAACACATAGGTCCTTAAGGATTTCAATGCTTTGACCAAAGCATATACTTGTTTCTCCAAAATATTATATTTGAGCTCAACATCCCTAAGAACTTTACTAAAAATGCTACTGGTTGCTCCTTACTATATTCATTTTTCTGCAACAATACAACAACAATAGTAGTATGGGACGCAAAAGAGAACACTTAAAAGGATTTATGATAGTTTGGGCTAATTAGAACTGGAGCTTCCTGCATTGCTTCCTTAAATCTAGAAAATTCTTCTCTTGCTTCTTTATCCCATTTTACCTTTGCATTTTTCTTCAACATATCCATTATGCTTCTCACAATCTCAACATAATTAGGCACAAATCTCAGAAAGTTTATTTTTTCGAAGAATCTCTGGATATCTTTCTTGCCTCTGGGTAGAGGAATCATCTGAATGGCTTCCACCCTTGCTGGATCAATTTTCCTTGATTTGAAACTATATGACCCAATAATTTACCTTATTCTAAGCCAAATAAAGACTTCTTTGGGTTTAATGACATACCTAACTTCCTTCATTTTTGAAAAGTCTTGTGCAAATGTTCCAAGTGTTCATCATCTGACCCAGAGAAGATGGTTACATCATCCAGATATATAACCACAAAATTTTCACCCATGAATGCTATGTCCATGGCCCTCTGAAATGTTGCACCTACATTCATAAGGCCAAACAACATCCTTGCATACTTGAAGATGCCCCAGGGAATTGTGAAAGCAGTCTTCTTTTGATCTTCTTTTTCCAGTTCTACCTAATTATACCTTGAGAATCCATCAATCATAGACAATCTGTAAGCTCCTGTCACTTTTTGTAATACATAATCCATTTTCGGCAATGGATAATTATCCTTTAGGGATTCTCTGTTCAAGTTCCTGAAGTCTACACACAACCTTATCTCTCCATTATTCTTCCTTACAGGAACGAGATTTGAAACCCAATCTGAATATCTGAGAGGGACTATAATGTTTTCCTGCAACAATTTCTTCACTTCCTTCTCAATTGGAGCAAGCAACAATGGATTAATCTTTCTGATTTTTTGTCTGTGAGGTTTAATTCCTTACTTCAATGGAATTTTGTGTTGAATTATACTTTTTTTATATGTGTTTAAGTCTTCATACGTCCAGGAAAACACATCCATATACTTCTTGAAGAGATCAATGTACTTCTATTTATGATATTTTGGAACACCTTTGGATAATCTCACCGTCTTTGGCTCCTTATGCATTCCCAAATTACAGTCTTCCATATCTCCTTCTCGATGTATTTTCTTTGAATAGAGAAAAATCATGGGAATCAAATAATATTTCAAGAGGAACCAACCCCTTAGGAAGTACATTGTCTTTTAATTGGATAATCTTCTGCTCACCTATTGACTGCTTCAAACTTCTTATTTCTCCTTTCTGCTCTATCCGTTATTCTTATTGATCTATCTTAACACCTTCAAAACTTTTGACCATGGTAAAGTAGTGATTTATTTGCTCATCATCTTCAAACACCTGCCAATGATTCACATTGTAAGGGATGGAAGGCCTGTGTCTGATTTCAATCTCATACCTTAGTCTTGGATTCATAGGTGGCTTAAAAGTGCTAGCTTCTATTGCCAATGAATCTGAAAACCTATTCTCTTGCCTTGGAACAAATTGTAGATTGAAAGCTTCAAAATAATTCTCAATCAAATCCCAAACTTCATTCCTATAGGATCTCAACCTAGGATGCTTATTTTGACATTGATTTTTAATCTGCTTTATATTTAGTTTAGAATCACCAAAAACAGACATACATTGAATTCCCATTTGTTTGGAAGTTAGTAGACTTAGGATCAAATCCTCATACTCAGTCACATTATGTGTTGAATCAAATTCTAACTTCAAAGAAAAAGGCATGAGATTGCCTTCTGGAGATATCAATAGGAATACAGTTCCTGTGCCATATTTTGAGTCAGCACCATCAAAATAACATTTCCAAACATTTTTGAATACATCTCGTTATGTACAATTGCTGAAGAGAGCTTCTTTTCTGTGTCTTTAGCAAATTCTACATCTTCATGCAGCGAAAAACAAGAAAGATCTTCTTTTTCCTGACTGTAAATGAGGGAATTGCCTGCATCTTTCTTTTTGGTAGTTTTCACAAATCTTGTTTCTCTATAAAACCTTCTTTATTCCCCATTGAAAACAGGAAAGATAGCATAAGTGAAGTCCAATTTTAAAAATCCTCCCAACTTTGCTCCTCAATATCTTGACAAGAGCATTCCAAATCTGGCTGGAATTCAACAACCACCACATCCATCATAATACTCTTTGCTGGAATTTGATCCAAATACACTACCATGTCTTTGATGAGCCCAACACACTTCACCCTCTTAGAATCAAAACAATATAGGTCTCTATATGGTTTAGTGATCTGTAAATTCAACTCTTTCATAACAGACAATGGCATAAGGTTATGAGAAGCACCTAAATCTAACATGCAATTCTGGAGGAGAAAATCATGATGAAGAAATGAAATGTAAAACAATGGAACAAAAGAATCTTCTTCTTCAACATGAGGCCCAAAAGTGACTACTGGCTTTTCTTCTTGCAAATTTACAGTATCACCTATGTCTTCAATCTGTGAGAGATTAATGAATTTAGTAATTTCTTTTTTGTAACCTGGTGTTTTAGCTAATTCAAGGAGAGGTACCTGAATTTTGACCTTCTCCAGTTCTTTTGATAGACTAAAATCTTGAATCTATTTGAAATTATTCTCAGGTTCTTCTTCGATTATTCTAGGATTTGAAACCTGTTCAAGTATAGGAACTGCCTTCTCCAAAATATTATTATCAACAGATTGCTTTGGGAAGATTCAAATTGTTGCACTTTTGTTCTATTCACTGAATTCACAGGCCGTTTTCCTTTGTCTGCTTGTGCTACTAAGTTATTTTGTGGTGGAGTCTCCATTGGAGAAGGAACAGAATCTTGTTGTTCACCTTCATCATATTGTACCCTTGATATTTTTCTATATCTCAAATCGTACTTCTTATGCAACTCAACTTGCATAAAATCTGTAAATTTCCTACAATACTCATCCATCTCATCCTAATCAAAAGACACCTCTGCTTCAACATATTATCCTTCAAATTATTCCTCTTATTCATATTTTCTTATGTATATAGCAGATATTTGATCTTCACCATCTTTCTGATCATCCTCTGCTGACTATGCTGGTGCTGCTTCAATGTACAGTGGTGCTTGAACTCGGTCTTGATCTCTTCTCTCCCTCTGCAAAATTTGCAGGGGATTTTTTTATTAAAGTGACGATTGAATCCTCCTCTATTTTGTTGTGAAGGTATTTGGGAGTTCTTACTTTCTAACTCCATATTTACTAGCTTGTTTGACAAAATTTTTATTACCTTTTTCATATCATCAATTCTTTGATCCTATGGTAATTCTTCCTTTTCTTGTCCCTTATCTTGAACTGAATACTTCTCTTTAATTTTTCTAGATACAATCATGTTAGCCTCAATCTCCAATGCATCAGTCTATATTTGTTCGAGAGTTGGGGCTCTTATTTCTCTCAATGTAAAACTAAAGTCAGCTTCAAAATCCCCAGCAAAAACTACCTTTTCTCCAACAGAGGGGGCTTCATTTCTACAAATAAACTATTATACAATTTTTTAAATCTCTTTACAAAGTCAGAAATGTTTTCATCAAGTTTTCTTTTAATTTCATTGAACTCTATCAATAAGTAACCATGATCTCTCTTTTTTCCCCATCTCCGAGTAAATTGAGTTTACAACTCATCCCAGTTATTAATTGAAGAATTTGGCAAACCTTTTAACCATTTTCTAGCCTCTCCATTTAGAGACTGCACAAAAAGTCTCATCACAACATCTAGATGTTCAACATTTAGATTCTCTACAAAGGTGAAAAAAAAAAGGTAAATGTTGTTCTGCAGTTGCTTCATCTTCTCAAGTGAAACGAGGAAGTAATTTGAGGTATTCTTGAGGCATGAAATTCATTGGTTGTGGAAGATTTTAAAGGTGCATCTCTATTCATTAAGAAAGATGGTGCTGCCATATTGACACCTTGGTTAACTGTTCCTTGAGTGGTTGAGCTTGATGAACCTGCTGTGAAAGTGAATGAAGGCAGTGAGAAGGTTGATATGGGAGTGGGTTAATGAACGATGGCAGAAGAACCAACAGTTATATTTGGTTGAGCTTGTGTAAAGGTAAAAGAAACAGACTCGAAAGAATTTTCTTCTAACTTGGGTTCTTGAAAATGAGTGGGTGTGGAAGGAGAATCTTGTTCCAAGAAAGAGAGTTCCTTTGAAATACCTTCAAATAAGGGATTATGAGAACTGCTGCCAGGAGCAGACAAGGTAGGCTCAGTTGTTGAAGGGGTTTTTGGTCTCTGAAATTTTTTAGAAACCAAATTTTCTGGGTTTGAAAAAGTAGGGACCTTCTGCTGCGAGGTATCTAACCTCGTGTGTGGCCTTTTGAAAGCTAGAGTTCTGAAAAGAATAAAAACAACCGAATATTTCCTCCTCACAGAACAACCAGAGGAAATAGAAATAAAACCCTGGGAAATTAACTTCACTCCTTCGCTCCCCGAAAATGACGCCAAAAAAAAAGTTGTATCTCAAGAAAAAATCCCTTGGCTGTGGTAAGGAATCAGTGCCAAAGCAATTGAAAATTACTCTGCAAGAAATTAACAATTGCGGCTCCTTTTAGGATAGTAGTATTCTCATGGGTATTATCCATTTTAATCTTCGCTAGCACTAACAGTGGCTCATAAGAATCCCATGATAAAAGACTTCCTCTGAGATCCCAACATGAAGGCAATCCTGATCTGGCCCTTTTGTCGAATATGCTGTGAAACCTGGTTACAACTTGTTTAATCTCTGCCAACTTCTTCTCTGCTGACTTCCTGCAATCATTTTTTACAATCAACTTATTAATTTCTAGGACACATATCGTCTTGTCTTGAATTTAATTTTCTTCCAACTCTTGATCTGTTTTAGAATTGATGAAATCAATGAACTTCTTTGCCCATAAGGCCCTATTATGAGTCTTTTGTTTATCTCCCATAACTGTTGGAAATATTGTCATTGATGGCAAAGGATATGGCAAAGGAATTGTCATCTAAATGTAGCAGAACAGAAAGAATGCATCTACAGTTTGAGCTACAGAGCTGCAGTATCAGTCAAGGAAACAGGGACAAAGAGGTTATAGCAGAATTGAAGATGGAATATGTATGTATCATGTTGGAAGATAAAGGAAATCTTGTGTATGATTGAGTTTTGGTGATAATTTGTCCCTGTGCATGTGCGAGAATGTTTGAATCTATAGTTATGTACTATGTTCCTGTGTTAATTTATATAACTACTGTATGTACTTCAGTCATGGCACAGTAAAGTGAATCTGCATAATGGATGGGATTAATGGTGCTCTGGTTCTGTAAGTTGTTCAAGGAACAAATGTTAATATGATCGACAGTGGAGTTATATATATATTCGTTGAATATATGATATGAACCTCAGTGACTAGTTTTTGATTAAATTAACCCCTGAATGCTCACAGTTATACGCCTCTGCCTTTGTGTTAGTATGGAAGGTCTAAAGATGCAGTGGTATTGGTTAGTCTACGAGTCTCGGTGTTGAATGTGTAATAGAACCTGGAGTATGAATAAACCGAATATATAAAGGAACATTGAAGTGGAGTTGTAATCGTTTAAATAATAAGGCTAACGGAACCATGTGCTAAGGCGGAACCATGATCAAGAGGAACAGTGACGGCGGTTTGGAGCGAAACCGTGGGTTTCTTCACACCACCTTTGGACGATAGGTGGTATTTACGAATTGGCAGCGATTCCATTCAGTATTCAACACGTGTCCCAAGAAAAATTTCAAAACCACCCTTTAAAATGCGCGGTCGCGCGTTAAAGCCCATACCAGGACGGCCAGCGAAATTGCTTTTGTTCCGTCGATCTGAAAGGGGGCAATCAGACGGTGATCATGCGCCAGACTTGCCCAGAGTTTAATTAAGATGCGCGAAGAACAACACGAGTACGACGTGCCATCGTGCATTATTTCTCGTGCAAGTTGCCCAAGCGATATCCGTCGATCTTGAAGGCTCGAAATCCAACGGTGATCGGGCACTGGACTTGCGCGAAGTTTATTTTGGGACGAAGGGGCACATATGTGGGCCAGGGGTCAAAGTTTTGTTGAAATATTAATCTATTTGAAAGCATTGGATATTCATTTTTGTTTGTCAATTTCTTCGAAATTGATAAACAATTTATTAAAAAAAAATAATAAAAATATAAAAACCCCGAGGGGCCAAACTAATGGAAATATTGTAAAGATTACCATTAGCGGTTAAAATAGTTTTGACCCGTGGTTTTTAATAAGGGAGAAAACTATATAAGTAATGAGAATTATGAAGAAGGGGTGTGTGAAGGTTGATGAAAAGGAATCACCTTTGGAGATATCTGAAGGAATATCTGGATGCGCGAATTCTGTTCTTAACAGTAAAATATGAATGAACCTTTGGTCATAAACGACGGACGAAGTCACGAAGAACTGGCGCATGTCTGTTAAAAGAACACATATGAATCCGGGTAAGTTTTTGTAGATCTGGTCTGCTCTGCAAACATATTCTTATTACATGTCTATACAAGAACAACACGAATATATATATATATATATATGCGAGACATCTACATTGAAAGTGCATATTACAGTTGGGGTTTCTGAAGATTAATATACACAGAAGGATACACGGGATGTTGAATTCATATATTCTCTGAAGTCTGGATTACTTTTGATGTATAGGTTACAGTGGTAGCACTATGAAGAATTGGGCAAATATGTTTGTTGATAATTGAATAAAGGGTTGCATTGAAACTGTTTGAACCAGTGTGAAAATTGATGAAAGGTGGTCTGCAGTGGATCAGACGGTTGAAGCCTTCTGTATATAAAATTTGATGTTATGATCAAGGGGTTGTAGCTCCCTTCTAGGAGAGGCTGGTAAATGAGAGAAGGTTGTAGCCTTCTGCAAGTGGGTGCCTGCATGCTGGTATAAGTCTGCGCCAGCACAGAAATTGTAATATGTTTTCCTTGTACTAAAATATTGAAGACAAAGACTTCAGCAGCGGTGGTTTTCTCCTGAATTGGGTTTCCACCTTAAATCCTGGTGTTCATATGTGTTGCTTATGTTTGATGGTTTGTACAGTTATTTCTGTTCATGCTTGCTACTTATCTGATGAATAAATGATGCAATAATCTAAGTAAAGACATGATAAGATCTTTGGACATACAAGTTGGATGTAGTAATGTAACATATGGTGTTAAGAGAAAGGAAAACTAAAAATCTTTTAGTCAGCTCTAAATACTGATTCACCCCCCCCCCCCTCTTAGTATTTTTCCCAAAAATTGGTATCGAAGCGGGTCCTTCTGAAAAGGCTTAACCGCTAGAAGGAAGATCAAGCAATATGAGCAATCAAGATGGAACAACATCTATCAGGCCTCCACTCTTCAACAGAAACAATTTAATCTTCTGGAAAACAAGGATGAGATCTTATCTTCAATCTCTAGGAGCAGAGGTATGGGCAATTGTTGAAGGAGGATATCAATATCCAGCTGCAGTACCAATAGATCCAACGAAAAGAAAGAATTATGAAACAAATGCAAAGGCGGTCAATGCTCTATTGGGAAGTCTAACTGAATCAGAATTTGTCAAAGTCATGCAGCTGAATACAACAAAGGAAATATGGGACAAGATCATTCTAAGTTATGAAGGTGATGCAAAGGTAAAAAGTGCTAAACTACAAACTCTCAGAATTCAATATGAAAATCTAAAAATGGATAATGAGGAGAGCATTGCCAATTTCTTTTTACGTCTTGATGATATTGTAAATCATATGAGAAATCTGGGAGAAACAATAAGCGAATCTAATTTGGTTGAGAAAGTCTTAAGATCACTAACAACAAAATTTGAGTCAAAAGTTTCTGCTCTTGAAGAAAAGCAGGATCTTCAAAATCTTACTGTGGTGCAACTTCATGGCATACTAACTGCATATGAAATGAGAAGAGGAGGACCATCTGAAGTCAAAGAAGTAGTCTTTAGAACTTCCACAAAAGGGAAGGAAGTACAAAAAACAGAAGGATCAGGATATATATAAGAAGAAGAAGAGATAAACTTTGTAAAGAAAATTCAACTTGGGACAGGACGGTTCAGAGGTAAGCTTCCTTTCAAATGTTTTGATTTTGGAAGAGTTGGACATTATGCAACTAAGTGTCCTTATAAAGAAACGCATAAAAGGGGAAGGAAGTTGCAAGAAGGAATAAGAATCATTTTAGCACTAAAAAGAGTTACTATACTCATGAAGATAGTGATGGGTTATATGGTAGTGAGGAAGAATGTGAACAAGATCTTAGACTTCTCATGGCATTCGAAAAATATTCTAGAGAAGAAAAGGATACTTTTGTGGATGTTCTAGAAGACAATTATTTTCTTGATGAAAACAATAAACTCAAAATTTGCTTAGAAGAGAGTAAAATAACCATAGAGACTCTGAAAAATCAACTTGAAGAAAAGGAAAAACACAATGAGAAATTAGAGTGTGAAGTAGTAAGCCTAAGAAAAGAACTTGAGAAAGTAAAAACTCTGAATCTTAGATTTGCTAAAGGATCTGAAATGTTAGATGAGATTATCAAGGTACAACATTCTCCTCTTATAAAGACAGGTCTTGGTTTTATTGGAGAATCTTCCCAGGCTTCAGCACCAAATTATCTAAAAGAAGTTACAGCTGGTTTACAACATGTTGCCACTCAACAAGGGAATAAAGAATCTTTACAGGTAAAACATGATCATCTCAATTCAAAGAACACTAACAGGAATGGCTTTCAAAGAAACACCAATCAACAAATAAATTCATATAGAAGATTTTATGATCGCAGAAATTTCTTCTTCAATGGACAATGTTTCTCATGTCACAATTTTGGTCATAAAGCTGTTCAATGTGTTGCATATAAAACCATCATGACAAGAGAAGCAAGAAAGAAAAGGATTGATATTGAAACAACGAAGAATACTTATAACAACTTTTCTCCTCTTCAAAATGAAGTTGAATGTGCTTATTGAAATAACTTTGGCCATGAAGAATCAGAATGCAGGAGCAAATTTCAGCCAAAAGAACACGTTCCTTCAAGCTCCAAAGTATGGAAAAAGAAGGAATTACAGGTGGAAAATTGTGGCATAGCGTTATTCGCAGAAGATGAAGAAAACCAATGGTACATTGATAGTGGATGCTCAAGACACATGACAGGTGATAAAGACAAACTTCTTACTTATAGTGCTCTAGAAAAGGAAAAGAATGTTACATTTGGAAATGATACTCCTGCGGTCATTAAAGGAAAAGGGTCTGTGTTTCTAAAAGAAAAAGTGAAAGCTAATGAAGTCATGTATGTGGATGGATTAAAGCATAACTTGTTATGTGTAATTCAAATGTGTGATCAAGGAACTGAAGTTGTCTTTAGTTCAAAAGAATGTGTGGTACATGATCTTGATACAGGTAAAGCAATTATCAAAGGGAAAAGAACTCCAAAAAACCTATATATATTGAAGAACTGCAAAGAACAATTTTATTTGAGTAAATCTTCAGATAATTGGCTATGGCATAGAAGGTTGGGGCATTTGAGCTTCTCTCAAATCAAAAAATCAAGCAGACTTAAAGTTGTTCGTGATCTTCCCAATATTACTCTACCTGAAAATATCATATGCAAATCTTGCCAATTCGGCAAGCAAACCAGAGTACAATTTAATGCCAAGGAAGGATCATCAAGCAAGCCTCTTGAACTCATTCATACCGACATATGTGGACCTATGAGGAAAAAGTCACCACGTGGTGAAGAATACTATATCTTGTTCATTGATGATTTCTCTAGAATGTGTTGGATTGGGCTGCTTAAACACAAAGATGAAGAATTTGAGAAATTTCAGATCTTCAAAGCACTAGTTGAGAATGAGTTAGATCTAAAAATCAAGTGTCTCAGATCTGATAGAGGAGGATAATATACATCTAATGAATTCCTTGAATTTTGTGAACAACATGGCATAAAAGACAGTTTTCTGTAGCAGGCACTCCACAACAAAATGGCGTTGCAGAGAGAATGAACAGAATAGTTCAACAAATGGCTAGAGCTATGCTTGATGATTCTGGAACACCTGACACATTTTGGGGAGAAGCAGCACATACATCAGTCAACATTCTCAACAAAGCACATGTTCGAGTAAATAGTGATAAAACTCCATATGAACTCTGGTATGGTAATCCTCCCACTATAAAGAATTTTAGAATTTTTGGGAGCAAATGCTTTATCAAGAATAATGATGAAAAACTTGGCAAGTTTGAACCCAGAGCAGATGAAGGAATATTTCTTGGTTACTCCTCTAGGAGTAGGGCATATAAATGTTACAATAAAAGAATTCAGAAGATTGTTGAATGTATTGATGTTGTTATTGATGAGTCTCCTGCAGCTCAAAAAGAAGAAAAGAAAACAACAGATGAAGATGATGATGACACATATCCTTTTACATCAAATAGTAATGATACAAGCAGTGAACCCAGTGAAGAACCCGAAGATGATTTGTCTGAAAAGGCTCCATCCAGATATGTTCAAAAGAACCATCCAGAATCTAAAATTTTGGGAGAAAAGGGATCAGGTGTACAAACAAGAAGGATTCTTGTGGGATCCTCTAGCAATCTGGCATTCCTGTCCACTATTGAACCTCACAGTGTCAGTCAAGCCAGCAAAGATGAATGTTGGATTCAAGCCATGATGAAGAGCTTGATCAAATTGAAAAGAATCACACTTGGGAATTAGTACCAAGACCTCAGGACAAAAATGTCATTGGAACTAAATGGATATTCAAGAACAAGTTAAATGAGAATGGGGATGTTATAAGAAATAAAGCTAGACTTGTTTGCAAGGGGTATGCTCAACAAGAAGGTATAGACTTTGAAGAAACTTTTGCCCCTATAGCTAGACTTGAAGCCATAAGAATGTTTCTTTCTTTTTCAAGCTTCCAACAAATAAAAGTTTATCAAATGGATGTTAAATCTGCTTTTCTCAATGGTGATCTAGAAGAAGAAGTTTATATAGAACAACCAGAAGGATTCATTTTGGGAAATGATGAAAAGCTTGTTTGTAGACTTAAAAAGGCTCTATATGGTCTCAAACAAGCTCCAAGGGCATGGTATTATCGTCTTGACAAATATCTTCATCAACAAGGATTTTCAAAGGCGTCTGCTGATAGCAACTTATACACAAAAACTGAAAATGATAAACTATTGATTATGGTTGTATATGTTGATGATATCATTTTTGGAAGTAATGAAGAGTCTATGAGTCATAAATTTGCTTCTGATATGCAGCAAGAATTTGAAATGTCTTTACTTGGGGAACTAACATTCTTTCTTGGCTTGCAAGTGCAACAAACAACAGATGGTATATTCTTATCACAAGCAAAGTACCTCAAGCAAATCCTGAAGAAGTATGGCATGGAAGATTGCAAACCTGTAAGTACACCAATGATAACCGGATGTAATCTCAGTTCTAATGATGATTCCCCCACCATAAATCAACCAGAATACAGATCTATGATAGGAAGTCTACTTTATCTCACTGGGACAAGACCAGACATCATGCATGCAGTTGGGATTGTTGGACGATTCCAAGCCAATCCAAAAGAGTCTCATCTTCAGGCTATGAAAAGAATATTCAAATATCTACAGGGAACTCAAGACTTTGGACTATGGTATCCAAAGAATGTTGATCTTACTCTTCATGCATACACTGATGCAGATTGGGCTAGAAGTGTTGATGATCGAAAAAGCACTAGTGGTGGTGCATTCTATATGGGGCCTCGGTTAGTATCTTGGTTTAGCAAGAAGCAAAGCTCCATTGCCTTATCTACAGCAGAAGCAGAATATGTGGCTGCAGCATCATGTTGCACTCAACTTCTCTGGATGATGCAAACTCTACAAGACTTTCAAATTAAATGTTCACCTCCTATCTCCATTATGTGTGATAATATGAGTGCCATCAGTATCTCAAAGAATCATGTTATGCATTCCAAGACCAAGCACATTCCCATCAAATATCACTTCTTACGTGAACAAGTGCTAGAACAAAAGGTGAAATTGGAGTATGTTTCTTCCAAAGAAAAAGTTGCTGACATATTTACCAAACCTCTGCCCAGGGAAGCGTTTGAATATCTCAGACAGAAGCTAGGAGTAGTATCTGTCATGCAGAGGATCAGATCTGCTTAAATACAGAATATTAAATTGGTTGTGAAGTGTTGTTGGGCATCTCTGAATGCACAGGCTAAGGGGGAGCGTTGGTCATATGAAAAGGATGTGTTGTTGGCCTTCATAAGTCATCTTGCTATATTATGCAGATGCAACATGATCTCAGGGGGAGCATGGTAATGTCAACCCTTTTCCATTGATGTCAAAGGGGGAGGAAAAGCAACAAAAGGTTTCTCTAAGACAATCAGCGGAAGAAGATTGCCATCAATGCCAAAGGGGGAGATTGTTGGAAATATTTTCATTGATGGCAAAGGATATGGCAAAGGAATTATCATCTAAATGTAGTAGAGAAGAACAGAAATAATGCATCTACAATTTGAGCTACAGAGCTGCAGTATCAGTCAAGGAAACAGGGACAAAGAGGTTATAGCAGAATTGAAGATAGAATATGTATGTATCCTATTGGAAGATAAAGGAAATCATGTGTATGATTGAGTTTTGGTGATACTCTGTCCCTGTGCATGTGCGAGAATGTTTGAATCTACAGTTATGTACTCCATCCCTGTGTTAATTTATATAACTACTGTATGTACTTCAGTCATGGCACAGTAAAGTGAATCTGCATAATGGATGGGATTAATGGTGCTCTCGTTCTGTAAGTTGTTCGAGGAACAAATGTTAATACGATCGACAGTGGAGTTATATATATATATATTCGTTGAATATATGATATGAACCTCGGTGACTAGTTTTTGATTAAATTAACCCCTGAATGTTCGCAGTTATACTCCTCTGCCTCTGTGTTAGTATGGAAGGTCTAAAGATGCAGTGGTATTGGTTAGTCTACGAGTCTCGGCGTTGACTGTGTAATAGAACCTGGAATATGAATAAACCGAATATATAAAGGAACATTGAAGTGGAGTTGTAATCGTTTAAATAATAAGGCTGACGGAACCATGTGCTAAGGCGGAACCATGATCAAGAGGAACATTGACGGCGGCTTGGAGTGAAACCGTGGGTTTCTTCGCACCACCTTTGGATGATAGGTGGTATTTACGAATTGGCAGCGATTCCATTCAGTATTCAACACGTGTCCCAAGCAAAATTTCAAAACCACCCTTTAAAATGCGCCTTCGCGCGTTAAAGCCCGTACCAGGACGGCCAGCGAAATTGCTTTTGCGTCGTCGATCTGAAAGGGGGCAATCAGACGGTGATCATGCGTCGGACTTGCCCGAAGTTTAATCAAGATGTGTGAAGAATAACACGAATACGACGTGCCATCGCGCGTTATTGCTCGTGCAAGTTTCCCAAGCAATATCCGTCGATCTTGAAGGCTTGCAATCCAATGGTGATCGGGCACTGGACTTGCGCGAAGTTTATTTTGGGACGAAGGGGTGCATATGTGGGCCAGGGGTCAAAGTTTTGTTGAAATATTAATCTATTTGAAAGAATTGGATATTGTTTTTGTTTGTCAATTTCTTCGAAATTGATAAACAATTTATTAAAAAAAATAATAAAAATATAAAAACCCCGAGGGGCCAAACTAATGGAAATATTGTAAAGATTACCATTAGCGGTTAAAATAGTTTTGACCCGTGGTTTTTAATAAGGGCGAAAACTATATAAGTAATGAGAATTATGAAGAAGGTGTGGGGTGAAGGTTGATGAAAAGGAATCATCTTTGGAGATATCTGAAGGAATATCTGGATGCGCGAATTCTGTTCTTAACAGTAAAATCTGAATGAACCTTTGGTCTTAAACGATGAACGAAGTCACGAAGAACTGGCGCATGTCTTCTAAAAGAACACATATGAATCCGGGTAAGTTTTTGTAGATCTGGTCTGCTCTACAAACATATTATTATTACAGGTCTATACAAGAACAACACGAATATATATATATATATATATATATATATATATATATATATATATATATATATATATATATATATATATATATATATATATATATATATATATATATATATATATATGCGAGCCATCTACATTGAAAGTGCATATGACAGTTGGGGTTTTTGAAGATTAATATACACAGAAGGATACACGGGATGTTGAATGCATATATTCTCTGAAGTCTGGATTACTTCTGATGTATAGGTTACAGTGGTAGCACTATGAAGAATTGGGCAAATATGTTTTTTGATAATTGAATAAAGGGTTGCATTGAAACTGTTTGAACCAGTGTGAAAATTGATGAAAGGTGGTCTGCAGTGGATCAGACGGTTGAATCCTTCTGTATATAAAAGCTGATGTTATGATCAGGGGGTTGTTGCTCCCTTCCAGGAGAGGCTGGTAAATGAAAGAAGGTTGTAGCCTTCTACAGGTGGGTGCCTGCGTGCTGGTATAAGTCTGCGCCAGCACAGAAATTGTAATATGTTTTCTTTGTACTAAAATATTGAAGACAGAGACTTCAGCAGCGGTGTTTTTCTCCCGAATTGGGTTTCCATCTTAAATCCTGGTGTTCATATGTGTTGCTTATGTTTGATGGTTTGTACAGTTATTTCTATTCATGCTTGCTACTTATCTGATGAATAAATGATGCAATAATCTAAGTAAAGACATGGGTTTCTGTAAGGGAAATCTAGGAAAGTCTCTGGAGCCTGGAAATGAGACTTAGAATTAGTTTCATGAGTATAATTTCTATAAAATTTCTCTCTCCCTTAGGCCATGCACATGAGGGGCTTTTATACTCCCTCAAAGTAGTTTCAATCAGTTGGAAACAGTTGGCCACGTGCTGGGGTGGTTGAACTACTGGAGTAACCATCAACCCAACCCGAAAATAGGGAATTTTTATATATTTTTTAAATGATTTTAATGGCATACGCGGAAAAGTGTGTATGGACTCGCGTATACACGCGGAAAAGTCTGGGCATACCCGCGTATGGGATTTTTAACACTGTTTTTTATGAATTTTGTTCAAGTCTGTGGGAATGGGTGCCCAAGGCCATAGAGACAATCATGAATCACATGAGGGTGAAAAATGATGCTATAACATATGCCCCCTAATATATGAGGTCAGAAGGGGTACATGATGGCCGAAATGTATTATGCACATAGAAAGAACTTCGCAAGGACAAGAGAGGACTTCACCAGATTTCAGCCTGCCAAAAACCAATGAAAGAAAACAGAGAGTTAACTCATGCTGAGGCGGGCATACCCATGCTCAGTCAAAAATACATCATATAGAAAGTACTGAATGGATCCAAAATGTATACAAGTATAGCTGAACAGAAAGTACACAATGAATCATCTGAGCATGGCCCAGAAGTACAAGTCGGAATCAATGTCCAAATATCACATATAGAAAGCTGATCAATGATGCTGAAACTGGATGTCTGATCATAAAAGTAACTGAATCTCCAAGTACCAAATCATAAGGGGTGGAACACATGGTACAATCATGCAACTCGGGAGCCAACATATAGGATGTTGTTGTACTGACACTGCAACATATAAGGGTGGACGACATCACTGGCAGAAACTGAATGGACTATCAAAAGTGAACCGAAATATGCTGATGCAACCCGAGGTCTTCACCGATCTCGACAGCACAATTCTACACAATGGGAATAAATGAGCTGAAGTCGACCATGTGAGAAATCGTTGGATTACCGGTCAATAATGTAAACCGTTAACCAACGCGAGACAACCCACCAATAATGAAAATGAGTGTCAAGGTGCCCCAGTACAATCTAACAAGTGCGAATGAATGAGTTGAAGTCGAACACTTGGAAGAATCTACCAATCAGGAAGCAATGATGAATCCCCACTGTCGATAGCGAAGAGTCTGCCACTGATGACTGCAAACCCTAAGGTACTGAAAAAAAGACTCTAGATCTTATTCCCAGAGCAATGAGTCGGAGTCGATGGGAAAATATCTGCTGGAAGGAAGGCATTAAGGCATCCCACATCAGTCCAGCGCGAGTGTAACCTGCAGGCCAAGATTTGGAAGGAATCAGACGAAGTAGAGTGATAGAACCAAAACCGAAGTACATTTCCGACATGCACAAGATGAAGCTAGCGCATGGAAGAAACCCTCTGAACCAACCAATAATGAAAGCTGACACAGAGGCGAGATATCCAACAATAGGGTCAAATGGAAATCAAGGTACTGCACGAATCCCAAGTGTGATAATGTATGCTGACGTCGAACACAGGGGAAACCACTCAGTCAAAGACCCATGATGATGATCAAATTCTGAGCACAAGGTCACCTATCAATGATGGAAATAGGGCCAGGGTGCGGCTCTAGGTTTTCTCTCAGAGCAATGTGTCGTAGTCGATAAGAGACAAACCCGCCGGCAAGAAGTTAATGGGGACCTTCTCAAACCAGCACGAGCAGAAGACCAAAACATCTGATGTGATAGAACATGATACTGACAAGACCGGGAAGGCCGACTGAATAATGAGTCAAGAGACACCGCAGAATGGCCGACTCAGGCTAGACTTCCCTTGAACAAAAGCACGACTCGTGATGACCATGGTAGTAAAAAGTGACACTGTATAAGTCTGTTATGTAGGAGGCAAAACAAACTCTCCATATGATTGGAAGAGATAACCAACCGGGGGAGGACTGACCAGTGAAACAAGGCAAAGGCTGAACCTAAGTCAAAACTAAAACCATCCCAAATGAAGGAAATATATAAGTGTATGTGCTTTGTTCAAGGGCGACAAACTGACACTGTACTGCCATCAAATTACGAAGTTACATCTCGTTCCCGCTCTTTTTGTTATATTTTATTTTTTTGTCTTTTTCATATAATAAGCCTGAAAAAGAATAAAATAATGCTATGGTACAATGGATAGAACGAGTATCAAGAAACAGATGCACTAGTTCCTAGGATAGGAACGATCCTATGCTCAATGCAAGGTGGCAGAAACTGGTAAGCGATACTCAAAGGAATGTTCCATCCATGGGTAAAAAGGGTGTCAAGTCACGATAGCTAAGTGCATGCAATGGTTAACTTGTACAGACAGTCAAGGTCAAAAGATGGCTTAAACATCGAGTCCAAATGAAGCCGGCTAAAGGCCAGGATAAACAAGTAGCCAATATGCAATGCAGTAATACAACTTAACAACACCAGGGAGCCTCTAGGGTAATAGCCAGAAAAATGATAGTGAAGAAGAAGAAGAATGAAGCTTCAACACATAAGTCATGGCAGGACTAAAGAGGACTCTCGAGCCTACATAAAACGTAGCATGGGCAACAAGTGATAGCGAGGAACTAACTAGGAAGCCCATGTAAAGGAAGGCTCTACCACCAAGTCATGATTAAATAATCGGCGAGTGAAATGGGTGTAATACTCATGACCTAATGGGATCGACCCTATGGCAAGTGATCAGAATGGAGGCTAGTATGAAAAATGCAACGGAAAGTGGATTCCCTAACCTATATGCCAGTGAAGATCATATACCTGCCATGACGGGTCAGCAGTCATGGATCAAAAACCGAAAAAATCTCGAGTTCATCAAAATGTACCTGAAATTATACCAATCTGGGCACTTCCAAGCATCCGGGTTATACATCTTAAGATAGATTGAAAAAACAAGCATAACAAATTTTTGCGAAAATTTTCAATTTTTTGGTCATAAATACACAAATTACCTCACATTTGGTTCATTGTTACTTGCTGAATTGGGAAAAAGAGCTCTGGAGAAAAAGCCTCTTTCGTCAAAATAGGAGCAATCGACCGTCAAACTTCGCCGAATTTGTTAGGTAAGCTCTTAATCCATCCTTGTTATCAATTTTGTCTGTTTATAAGTTTAAAATTCAGAAATTTCACCGTAGAATTATTTGTTTAAAATTATGGTTCTGCGCATACGCAGGTTTATATTGACCAAGCCGCGTATATACGCGACTGTGTACAGAGAAATTCGCGTATGCGCAACCCGGAATGAAGAAACGTGATTCTAACAGACAAATTATTGAATTTTTGCAGGATGACTATATCATGGAGAGAACGTGAGCACAGTGCCATTGACAATGAAGTAATGCAGGACCAATTATCGCTCAATATTCTCCGAAATTGTGGATTGCTCAAATTTTTCAAAATGCCAAATATGAAGAGTAATGTCTGGTTTCTCGAAATGCTTGTGAATTATTGGGAACCGAAAGAAGATTTTTTCATAATAGATCAAATGCCCATATGTATCGAGGTGGAAGATATCTATTTTATTACTGGACTCTCTCGGAGGGGGGAGCCAGTAGATTTACATGTCAAACCTTTGGGAGGGCTCACCGTGGAAGATTACGTCCACGTCTATTGCGTAGAGGGTTCCAAGAAAGTTGGGACTCAAATTGCTATCAAATATTTAAGAGACTTGCACATGAAAATTCTCCTTTTTACCATTGGTAGGGTAGTAGGATCTGCTTCCCTACACCTGGCATCCAAGACTCAAATGAGTATAGCTGTGGAATGCTTAACTCATTTATATGATTGGTGCACAGCTCTACTAATGAACATGAAGCAACAATTGACTTCCATCCGAAAAGCAAAGACAAAACATTTCGGATATGGTACAATCTTGATGACATTCTTCTTCGAGAAGATTCCTGGGCCGAGACCCAAAGTGATCTCTTCTATCAGCAGTCCAAGGGACCCAAGAATTGCCCGATGGGCTGACTTGATGAAGAGACTGGGGGGAAGTGAAGTTCCCCGAACCACCTGGGATGATGAGTTCTTCCAATGGTGGGGAGAACAAATCATCGTTGTGGAGGACTATCCCTATGCGGGATGGATTTCCGTGGTGATCCAGACCTCGCCATTCCACCTGGCGCGGCATGGGGTACAGTCGGTAAGTTTGCAATTTTTTAACTTATATGAATTTTTGGATTTTTTCAATATGTATGAAAAAATGAAACATGTTTTTGTTTGGATTCAAAGTGACTTAAAATATCGTAACGATCATGATACAGATATTGGACCAGTCCGTCCTGATGGTTACCCACGACACAAGCACCGCAGAGGCGAGGCAGATATGGTAGACTCAGATAGAACCCTCCATGCTGTACAAAGGAACTTGGAGGGTTTAACCCGCCAAGTTCCTATGGCTGCAGTGGAAGATCTACCTGAAGCCATCCAGAGACGGGTAGTAGGAGTACCTCGAGACTGGGTGCGGTTATTCCGCCGAGTCGCGACTGCGATCGTGTTCTATAGGAACACAACTTCTGGGCAGGGACCACAAGAGTAGATAGATATGATTTACCGGATGACTGTATATTTTTTGAGATTTGAACATGATCGGGCATAAGCCATAATTTTGTAAGACTTATGGATCCAATTTTTTTGTATAGTTTTTGAACACTCTGATGATATATATACAACGATATTTTGATGTGATGTGACAAATGTATAAAAATGTATGATGCTTTTGATGATTAAATTTTAATGTATTGAATGATTAATATGCCAATCAATTTCTTGATTAGCTAATGAGTCTGCCATCCAATTTTCAGCTCGAGGAATATGAATGAAAGTTAAAAATTGAAATGATCTTTGTAACAAACGTACCCTCAAGAAAAACCGGAGTAAAAATGGATCTCGAACCCGATAAGTATTGTTCAACTGCGACACCACCAGCTGGGAGTCCAAGAAAACTACCAACGAATCAACACCCAAAGATATTGCCTCCGAGAGTAGATAAATAACTGCAGTGTATTCTACTATATTATTGGAAGCAGGACCAATGCAGACTCCTCTTGATACTAACAGCTGACCGGATGGATGATGAAGCACCCAAGCCGCGGAAGCCAAGTTCCGGGTGTGTCTACTAGCACCATCGGCGAAACCAAAATGACTCATAACATCCGACACAACCTGCCAAAGCAGATCAAAAACATCACCATCCCATCAAAGATCGAAAAACCAGATATGTATAAAGCAAAACTACTATATACAAAAGCAAAATGCCAGGCCGAAGCCTAGGCATAATACTTTTTCAAATAGAGCCCATTTCTAGGCTCCGGCAACTCATTCCCTTCAAAATCAACCAAGGTATATGCTCCTTTTTTAAGGACTTTTTTAACGATAAAGGGGCCATACCACATAGACTTAAACTTTCCTGCCCCCAGGGCATCTTTTTCTTGGGCATAGACCAAAACAAGGTCACCTTTCGAAAAAACCCTAGGCTTAGCTAGCCTTAGCAATATAAAACTTCAACTCGGTTTATGCTTCATTCTTCGTGGCATTTGTTGGGTCTCAAATCTCAGTCTTACTATAAGTCTGCTATTAATTGTCAGCTTGAGGATTTGTAAGCTGAGTGAAGGTGTTCTGCACCTAGGTGCTTGTTTCCTAATGCGTTGTATGTGGTGTTTTGTGATGTTTTTGGTCTTTTGTGATGATTTATGATGTTTTTGGTCTTTTGGTGATTTTTATGTTCACAATGGAAATGTCTAGAAAACTAATGGAAAGGGTTGGTGGTCAAAACAGAGTTAAGCCTAATGTATGGAATGGCAAATGCAATTGGAAACACTGAAGCAGAATCTAAACTATGACTAAATAAAAGCAAAAGCTTGATAATGACTTTTTAGGCAGATGACACAAACTAAACTTGAGAAATGATCACTAAATATGCAAGTTCTCTAACTAAACAGTTAAACACTAATCTTACCATGATGCAACATTTTGTCCTAAGCTCTTCTATTCTATGACTAATTCCTAGTTCTATTCTGCAATTTAATTGAATCTCACAAAACCTTTACTCAAGAGTTATTGATTTCTTTCTAAAGTAGTCTTTTGAGGAAGAGCTCTGTTTATAAAATGATGAGGAGATTGCAGAGAGATTTCAGACCTTATAATGATGTTGTCTTCTGTTCCTATGGCTATAGATCATTTGTAGATTTTAGAACAAGAAGATGTTTGTGAATAATGAAGGCTGTCTTGTTAATCCTAACAACTGAAGTAGTTTATTGTGCAATGGATGACAATTTGAATATGAGATGCAAGTGCAATGAGTTAATCTAAGAATGAACCTAAGATGCCACTAAACTAGAACAATGTTGAACTATAAGTCATCATCAAACTTGAAACAAAGTAATTGAACATGAATTAAATGCAATGAAACTCCGGAGCATTCTAACTATGCTAACATGCATTATTCTATGAAGTTACACAATCTGTTTGTTCATCATTAGTGATATTTTGGAAAAGTTCCTTCTTTTGGAAGAGATAGAACAATTCTGACTGTGTAATTGGGTGCAATTGTAAGCAAATAGACTGAAAGCAAATGAAAAACTAAGATATCATGTCCATACCCTACTCGTCATTATGATGTCTTGGGCAAGCATTTAAGAGCAAGAACAGAGATGATACTTAGTACAAACACACAACTAAATCATTCATTATCACAGTCATGTCTTGAACTTCTTAAGGATGTCTTGGAAGAGTTTCTTCTTGTGGAAGAGTGATTAGAACAAGTGTAATTGTGATAGTGAATAGCAAAAACTACAACTAATTCCTACAGTACTATAGCTATTCATCATTCATCATTATAATCTGTTGGAAGAGTGTCTTCTTGTGGAAGAGCTAGAATGAATATAACTACAGTAGCTAGTTAAAACAACTATAAATTCAACTCCTAATCCTACAATACCATAGTCATTCAACATTCATCATTTTAATCTGTTGGAAGAGTGTCTTCTTGTGGAAGAGCTAGAATGAATACGACTACAGTAGCTAAAACAAAACAACTACCAATTCAAATTCAAAACGTAAAGGCAGCTAGGAAAACTTATCTAATTTACGCAAAATAAATCCGTGCAAGAGGCAGGGGCCCTCTACCACTTGACGGCATTCAACTCCAAATTAAATCATGCCTTCAAAATAACTTTGTCTGCTCCATTAACGATGCAATAGTTTGAACATAACACTCTGCGTTTTCAGGAATGTAACACAGAGTTTAAACAAAATCTAGCAGCAAATCTAACATAAAATCTCCAACATAGCTCTCGGTCTCCCAAGAGTTTATAAAGAAAATGCACGTAACAATAATTACAACAATTTAGGAACAATGTCTTTCCTTATCCGAATCACGTTAGGACTCTTTGAGGTGGCTGCGTGAAGAAGAAAAGACATCTGGACTGAGACAGTCCTAATAGAAGTCTTCCTTCATAAATGTGTTCCCCACGTTCAAAACCATACCCAGAATTCATTTCTTCCTCCATGATGAGCAACGAACCATGTAGACATAACGTGGATCATGCCCATATGCGGTTTTTCTCAAGAGGCCACCTGGAACATACTCAAACATGAAGGCAGCTGCAGAATCGTCGGTTAGCTACGGAATGTCTGCATTCTGCAGCTAGTTCCGGTCAAAATGCTTAACAATGGAAAAAATCACAAAATTCAACAAGTCAGTCATGTAAACCATTCTAGAAGTAATTTTAACTATTTTTATTGATCAATTGGGTTTAAAATAGAAATGGACAAGGGAGAATGAGGTAAAATGAGGTGAAGGAAAGCACAAATTTAAGGCTCAATGACATCGTAGCTGCTCATCGAGATGTTCCAGATGAAGGAGACGTTCTTCAAGACTAGAAGTGTCAGGAAGAAGTTCAACAGCTAACTTAAGAGAAGGAATCTCACATTCAATGGGAAATACGGATTCCAACCTGTGCACTAGCTGAAACGGAGTAAAGCCAGTTGCAGTTTTCACTGACGTCCTGTATGCCCAAAGTGCACGATATAGCATAATATGCCAGTTGGATCTAGATTTATCAATTGTCCTTTGAAGAATTTTCTTCAAGGATTTATTCACAGCTTCCACTTGCCCATTGGCTTGAGGATAATACGGAGATGAATGCTCCTGCCGGAAACCTAATTCTAGAGCCAACTCAGCCATCATGCTATTCTGAAAATGACTGCCATGATCAGTGACAATCTCTCTAGGAATACCAAAATGAGCAATAACCTGGTTGAAAAGAAAAAGAGCTGCAGTCTCACCATCATTCCCAAAAGTAGGCATAGCCTTGACCCACTTCGTAAAGTAGTCTACTGCTACAATAATGTACTTGTGACCTTTAGCCGAAGGCGGGTTACAAGTAGTATAATCAATACCCCACTTTGTAAAGGGACCGACAGTAATGACTGGAAAAAGCGGAGCTGGATGAGCGCGCATTTTTCGAGTATAAACTTGACATGGATGACACTTTTTGACCGATTCCACTCAATCTTTGAAAATCGAAGGCCAAAAGTACCCAGCACGCAAGATCTTTTGGGCTGTAGAAAGCCCAGATAAATGACCACCACAAGCTCCACTGTGGCAATCATTCAGCACAGCCTCAGCTTCTTCGAGAGTTAAGCAACGTCTCAGGATTGAATCAACCCCTCGATGGTATAAAGCATCACCAATGATCAAGTAATTCTTAGCCAAGTGACGCAACTTACGGCGCTCATCTTTCGAAAAAGTAGAGGGAAACTTCGCAGTCTGAAGATACACAATGATATCTCCATACCAAGGATCCTGTGGAGAGATAAGAAACAAATGTTCATCCAGGAAGGATTCATCATAGACTATCTCTTCCCCACAGGGCAACTCGGAGATCAATTCCGCGAAAACCAATGATTTCTTGGACTTGGCAGACATAAAATCAAGATCAAATTCCTGCAAAATCACAATCCATCTATTTTATTTGCCCCCAATCACTCGCCTACTGAGGACAAACTGAAATGGATTGGCTGCTGCCAAAACATAAGTTTTTCGTAGAAGAATGTAATGTCTGAGTCGCTGCACAGCATGAACAGCTGCTAAAGCCAGCTTTTCTATCGGAGTATACCGGAGTTCAGGTCCTACCAAGCCTCGACTAAGATAGTATATAACATGCTCTACAAGAGCATCATCTTCTTGAACCAGAACCATACCAATGGTAGATTCTGCTGCTGCAAGATACAAAAGGAAATCCCTGCTATAATCAGGTGGACTCAATAAAGGAGCAGAGGTCAATGCTTTTTTCAAAGCATCGAATGAGCGCTGAGCGAAGTCATCCCAAAAAAATGGAACTCCCTTCTTCAACAATCTCATAAATCCTTTGGTAACTTCAGCATAATTCACGATAAACCTCCGAAGAAAATTAGCTTTTCCTTGTAGACTTTGAAGTTGACGAATAGATGACGGGGGAGGCAACCGAAGTATTGCCTCAACCTTGAAGGGATCTACCCTAATCCCTTCCCTAGACACAATGAATCCCAATAACCGACCGGATGTGACCGCGAAAACACACTTGTTCGGATTCAACCTAATCTTGTAGAAACGACATCATTCAAATACTTGACAGAGGTGAGCAAGATGATCCATTCTCTTTCGAGAATGAGCAGCTAAATCATCCAAATATGCCTTGATAATCTGTTTGATGTCATGGAAGGCATAAGACATGGCCCGCTGAAACGTAGCCCCAGCATTTTTAGGACCAAAAGGCATCTTATTGTAAGCAAACATACCCCAAGGACAAATAAAGGCAGTCTCATGCTGATCTTCAGGACGGATAGTAATCTGATTATATCCGGAGAAACCGTCCATGAAGGAGAAAATCTCATTACCAGCACACTCATCAATGATCTGATCTATAAATGGTGTGGGGTAATTATCTTTCGGACATGCTTTATTAAGGTCTCTGAAATCGATCCAAACTCGAATTGTTCCTTGTTTTTTATCTACGGGAATAGGGTTTGAAACCCATTATGTCAAAGGAATAGGGAAAATAAATCCCGCCTTAAACAGCTTCTCCACCTTGGCTTTGATAGCTACAGCCTTCCTAGGATTGACCGGACGAAGTTTTTGCCTCACGGGCTTAGCATTTTCGTAAGTCTTGATCTCATGCTGGACAATAGATGGATCTATACCAGGCATTTCCTCATAAGACCAAGTGAACACATCCCTATACTCTTTAAAGAGATCGGTGTAAATCTGAATCTCTTCAGGGGAACATTCAGCTCCGATGAAGACATTCTCTATAACATTGGGATCCCTGGAAATGTTCACCGGGATAGTTGGAGAAATCACAGCCATGTTCCCTTCAGCATATACCTGTGTTGGTGCTAAAGGGTTCAGGACTGGGCGAACAGGACCAGGAGACACAGGGCTTGGAAAACTTGATTCAACTTCGCTCAAATCAGGTAAAAAGTAAGACCGATGATGCAAATCATCCCACGATCTATCTATACCAGTCATAGCTTCTAGGATGGCCTCTTCGGATGGAAGAGTGGTATGAAGGCAATCCTGGGCAGAAGAAGAACTAAGTGTCCAAGCCGGAGCCACATCGCCATCCAATTCCTCCGGAGAAAGAGGAGCTGGAATGGACTCCACAGAGTCAACAATAGATTGATAACCAATCTCAGCTGTAGACATCGGAAATGCCATTCCACCCACTTGACCTTCCGCTAATGTGGCTGTAGGGGAAGGTAAGGTCCAAGGGTCCGAAAAATAATGAGTTCTGAAGAACTCTCTTCGAAGAGGAGCCCTGGAGGATGAAATTGCATTTATATGAACAGTAGGAGGTGGAATATCAAAAGTACCCATCAACGAAGAATACATTCCAACCCCTAAATTCTCAACAGGTGACTTGGCCTTATCCAACTTTGGAATAGTTGAGTCAGCAGATGCATTCGGGTCTACAGGAGGACAGTCTAGTTGATCCACTGTAACAATCCTCCCTTCGTGAGGGAAACAAATAATCCGAAATAATGAAGATGCAATGGCATCCATCTCATAAATCCAGTTTCTCCCCAACAGAAAATTGTAGTCCAAGCTTGCATCAACTATCTCAACCTCTATATTTACAGTTTTTCCCCCAACACAGATGGGAAAAGCTGGGACAATACCATGCGGTCTGTGAGAATGACCATAAAACGCAGTCAGAAGAGTAGCAAATCGAACAGCTGCGGGAGATCCAATTCCCTTCCAACATGTGAGAGACATCACACATGTGGAAGCACCCTCATCAACGACCGTCCGGAAAATATTGCATTTCCGGTACGATGATTTAATATGAAAAGCCATATGATGGGGGAGTCTCTTTTTAAAATTAGTCATATCGAATGTAATCATAAGAGAGTTCTTTGGATCGACAGCCCCAATAGCAGTGAGCAGAGCACTGCGCTGAGCCGGACAAGACTGGAGCACCTCAAGAGCCGACATGGCACAAGGACTCTGCACCAGATCTTCCATAATAGAGCAGTTCTGGGCAGCCCTGGCATTTGGATTAATCTTCGTACACTTAGTAGATGCTTTGGGCATCCGAGGTATAGGCTCAACAGTAGGCTTCGTGATGTGAAGCGGCTCAGTAGCATCGGGAGCATCGTTGGCTTTCGAAGACTCATCTTCGCCATAATCATGGGATCTCGTGGCGACATCCACGTGAGCACTCATCATGTATATGTTTGATGGAATTTCCCCTTCCTGGGTGCCCCCAGAGGAAGCCCCAGTATTTTGATTCGCGCCAACAACTAGCTGTTTCCCTTGGGGAAAAGGGTTTGTCAACACAGCCTGGGAACTAGAAGAACCCTGCTGAGCTAACAAGCGCTGCGCATCCTGAATTTTAGGGCAAAGGTGAGTAAGATGGTCTCCAGCACATAACTTGCATGGAAAATTCACTTTCTTTTTATCCTTTGGACCCTCACCAACATGCTCGTTGGTTTTATTTGCATTACCCTTCCCATTCTTTCCCTTTTTCTTATTACGTCCCCTCTTCTTCCCTTCAGATTGTTGATTTTCTTTAGGGTTAGAAGTCTGAATCGCATTCACCGACAAAGACTGAGAAGGCGATGGTTCAACAGGCACAGCTTGACTAGAAGGAGAAGATTGTAAAGACAACTTCTGCAATTGATTAAGCAGGTTAGCTGCACCACTATTGATTGACCCAATAAGTCCATCACCATGAGGACCGGGTTTAGTCTTGGATAAGTCCAATTTGGAGTGAGGAGCATTAGGAAAATATTTATGAAGGACCCCAAACTGAGAGTATATCAATTCAAGCTGCTGGGCCCTAAAAATGGCCTGCTCCTCGGAAAATACCCCAGAGAGGGATACATCCTTAGAAATGTCTGACTGCAGAGATTTCAGAAACCATTCCAAAAGGAATTCTCCTGGAATATGAGCTTTAATAAGCCTCTTCCTTCTCCGCCATTCCTGAATATGATCAGAAATGTGGGTTGCATCGTCCTATTTAAAATTAGCTAGGAGTTCAGTCCCGGCATCATAACGGACAGGCAACTGGAAATGATTTAGAAATGTTGTAGCCAGATCTCCAAACGTAGCAAAACTGCCCCCAGTTAACTCAATATACCACTTGGCAGCGTTTCCAGTTAAGGTGCGTTGAAACAATCTCAACCTAATCGAATCATCGATCAGGGAGTTAGAAGAACACCATAAATGGAAGGTGGTGATGTGGTCAGCCGGGTCCTCTCCATTCTTTCCTTCAAACTTTGGAATGTCTGAAGGTAGTTTGGTGGGAACCGGAGGCCACCCTGGACTATACTGGATCGGATCATTCATCAATTTCGATAGATCTGGCAAGTTTAACGTTGCCAGAAAAGGTAAACGAGGCGGAGCCTGAGGATTCCATCCTTGATGGGATGAATTCCCTACATTCTGAAAAGAATACCCTGGATTTGATGAGGCACCAGGTTGCCAAAAAGAACTCGTAGAAAATGTTGGGCCAAATGACCCAACATTTGGAGAAGGACCCCCTCCCAACGTAGAGTTACCAAAAACCGGACCAGTTCCCCCCCCCCCCCGAAGTAATGAATGAAGAGGAAAGCCCCTGATAGGGGTTCCAAGCATTAGAAAGAGGGGAAAAAATCTGATAAGCACTCGACGAAGGGAAAGAAGCATTCCCTTGGTGACCAGCGTAAAACTGATTCCCAGCCCCCGCTGTAGTAAATACAGGGTTCCAACCTGTAAAAGAAGTCGAACTCTGACCTCCAGACCAAGGGTTAAAACTCTGAGTCTGAGAAGTAAAAGGAAAAGACCCTAAAGAAGGATTTGAACTAGGGATATGCCCAGTTCCGAAGGGGAACCCTTGAAAAGAAGCTGACCCACTAGCCATGGAAGACATGGGTGTAGATGCAGCTGCAGCAGCGGAAAAGGAAAATGAAGGAATCCCACTAGTGGGCATTCCAAAACAAAAGGGACCAGATTGAGAAGCATGTGCTTGGGTGAAACCAGAGCCAAACACAGCAGTACTAGAGGCAATCGAAGATATAGCAATAGTGCCTCCTCCTTCTACAGAAGCAGGAGTCTGAATGCCTGCAGCACTCACAGCAGAAGCCGCGTTCCTAGTCGTGGCCATCGAAAGGTATGAATAATATGGAGGATCTTCCGGTCTCTCTGACTCAGGTCCGATGTATTCAACAACGAACGGATAATCAGGAGGAAGAGGAGATGGAAGTGACTCAGAGGGTTGAGATACTTCCTCTACTTGTACTTCTTCTTCCTGCAGAAATAAGACTCTCGAGGTGAGCGGAGCGCTCCTCTCGGAACCAACACCAGAACCAGCTACGAAACCTTCAATCCCTTGTGGAGGATCTCTCTCCACTGTGTCAGATGCCACAGGGTGATACTCACCTGCTAAATTACTCCTACGCCTTCTTGAAGAAGGCTCTGGACTCTCGGGAGATAACCCCTGGATTCTCCTCGATCGACGAGGCGCTTGATCAGCCACTTTAACAAATTTTAATTAGACTCAAAAAATTATAAAGCTAGGCAAGCTAGGAGCAAGGAGCACTCACTACAAAAAATCCCTGAGATACAATCAAGCAAACAGCCCTCAGGTATTTCCGCTCCGGGTGATTAGGACCGGACACCAAAATACAAGAAAGCGAAGAATAGGACCTCCCGAAAGTAGTCTGGGATAATTACGGCCCAGGCCTACTAGCGAAGGTAACAGAAACAGTTACGTCGACCTCCTAACAACAGCCTTTGCCGGCACAAGTACCCAAGCTTCGCAAGGGCACCCCCCAGAAGTACTGCTGGAAGTGATACGACGTCTGCCTCAGGTACCACGGGTATTCCCCCCCGCAGTCACCTGTGTGGAACCTAGGAATGGCAACTATGGGCACCAATCCGTGTCAGAAGCTGGGCGGAACGGTCTTGAGGCAAGATCCAGCAAATCAGAGAGGGGGTATCTCTCTTCTCGGCCTTCACTTCCCCTCGCGCTTGACTCTCTGGAGGAGAGCTTTTCCAGTCCACCTAACGGAGTTGGATTTCGCTCAATTAATAAACTTCTATGTTTTAGTTTGAGCGGCCTTGGAGAGTTAACTCTCCACTCACCTAATCCAAGGCCCTACAACCTAGCTAGTTGGTGTATGACACTTAATAAAAACTTGCTAGTTGTTTTTAAATTATAGCGCTTATTTTAATTGGTTGTTATATTAGGTCAATGGGATATGGAAATGAAACTTGTGGTGTTTTAAGACGCAGAAAAGAAATTAATGAAAACCAAACTACATGCAAATGCAGTAATTGCCTTTCGATGAAAATAGATTTCTACACAGGTTCTACGAAACTAAATTTTTTTTCCTTTTCAGATAACAAACTTCACACTCACAAAAACTATGAAAAAGACTAAATGCTTAAGTGCACCTGATGCAAATAACTAAGAGCATGCAAATTCTAAGATGCAAAATCTACTAAAGCAAAGAGGAATTTCCCAAAGATCCTTAGTTTTATCTCTTTTCGGTTGTCCACCAAACTAGTTCCCAAAATCAGAAACTCTCAGTATAAAGACACCAAAATATGCTTGAAACAAGAGGAAGAAAACAATGACAATTCCTTTCCTAAATCAAGTCAAAACCCAAAGGCAAGAAATATCAACAAAGCTTCAAAAGATGTAACGAAACGAAAACAAAAATGCAAAACAAAAGCAAATGACAAAACAAAATGTTTTTTGAGCTTTTGAATTTTATAAAAAAGAAGAGCTCTAAGAGACCAAGAAAACTATCCAATTACCAAGCCAAACAACTCTGAATTTCAAGCAAAACTTCCAAAACGCTCCAAATCTTATAGTGCCACTTAGTAGCAAGATTTATATGAGCAAAAGAAGACAAGAAACTCAGTAACTCAGCCCAGAAGAATAGTACAACCTTGCAGCAATCACAAACTTCAAAGAACCAAGAAAGACTTCTTCAAAAATTGCAACAAGACCTAGTCAAATGAACTCAAGAAAACCAACCAAAAAATAGGCAAAAATCGAAGCGCAAAGCAAGACACAAAGCTAGGAAAGAGTATATGAGCAAAAGGTCTCTGTTCTGATTAAGCAGAACAGCCAAGAATCCCCAAAAAGAGATCTTGGTACTCGAACCAAAAATGCAAGCACTAAAAAACAAGATTTTCCTAATAAGCCAGTCTTCAACCAATCAAGAGAGAAAAAGACCAGTAACCACTATCAACACAATCCAGAGACTATAAAGACACTCTAGGAACAGGTCTCCACAGGCAGACAAGACTAAAAAGTCAAGAAATCAAAAATTTCAAAATTTTCCCAGGCATACGCTACTTATCAGCTTTTCAACAAGTGTGCATACGCACCTGTGTCAAAGGAAACCCGCATATACGCGACTTCCTTTAAAAAAAACTGCATGTATATGCGAATGTGTATAGAAAAACTCACGTATATAAAGGTAAATAATGAAAAATAAAAAAGATTAAGCCTGGATAAAGAACCAGGTCTTCAATCTGACTGAGAAAAAGTTAATTGGATTGGAAATAATAGTTAAAATTGTTGGAAACCTTTCAAACAACTGAAACCACCCAACAGGGGAATCACAAGGATGTGATCCCCAACGGAGTCACCAGTTCTGTTTCAAGAAATAACTCCCTAGAGGTTTGTTGGGTCAAAACCTCCACAGATCAGGGCATGCTATTCAAGAAGGACTCACACAACCACACTTGTATGCTAAAAACTAGATAACATCGATAGTAGAACTCACCTGTAATCCTACGTTTGATGTAGATCCCGCGGGGTCCAAACCCCCAGCAACCCTTCTTCCTCCTCAACCTGAAAACCAAGAAGAAACATGCACGGAAATCTAGTTGTACAGCATATATTTATCCTAAATGTCAGTGAAATCCATGTGAAACATCATATAAACAATAATAAATTCTTAAATAATAATCTTTTCACATATGCAAGCAGATATTAACACGTGAATTCAGGAACAAGATGGTTCTTCTTCATTACGAACAGCATGTACAGTAGTAAAAAGTGGAGAGATCACCTGAATCCTTCCACGATCTTCGAACAGACCGTCGTCCGGATCCGTCCCGCCCTTGCCTCGCTAGGATACTTTCAAGACTTGTGCACACGAGATGACATATAAATGGATGAACATCTCCAGGAAACAAGGGTTTCCTGTAAAAATCTGGGAAAGTGCAGGAGGCACGGGAAATCAGATTTGAATTGGGATTCCAACAAAGTATAATGTCTATAAATTTCTCTCTCCCTTAGGCCATGCACATGAGGGGATTTTATACTCCCTCAAAGTAGTTTCAATCAGTTGGAAACAGTTGGCCACATGCTGGGGTGGTTGAACTACTGTAGTAACCATCAACCCAGCCCGAAAATAGGGAATTTTTATATATATTTTAAATGATTTTAATGGCATATGCGGAAAAGTGTGTATGGACTCGCGTATACACGCGGAAAAGTCTGGGCATACTCGCGTATGGGATTTTTAACATTGTTTTTTATGAATTTTGTTCAAGTCTGTGGGAATGGGTGCCCAAGGCCATAGAGACAATCATGAATCACATGAGGGTGAAAAATGATGCTATAACAGGATGACCTAATTTGTTTTGATGGGGGAGGGTAGATCCTTGGATCCACACGAGCTTTGTTCGTGAAGTGCTTCTATCACATTTATTATCATTTCTTTTCATTATGTTTCCATCTTTCTTTATTAAAGTAGAGTAAAATTTTTGGGCTAAGAAATGTCTTTTGAAAGCACCTTAGTTTTGTTTTACTCTTCACTATCTTAATGTTTTCTTCTCTGATGTCTAATTGGAGGATTCTTAATCGCAGCAGTTCTATCTAGCTTTTTATTTTAGAAATAATTCAATAGATTATAACCAAGGAGTTTCTCTTTTGGTAAGTCCACGTTCATTGGTACTGCTTGAGAGGTTGTTTTAAGGAATGATTTCAATAGAGTGAAACCAGGGAAATTAGTGGTGATTCCATCCTCCTTTGAGTACAACTTGAGATATTGTTTTTAAATATCTTCTTAAAGTATGCTTAGTAGAGTCTAAACCAGGGAAGTCTATGGTTTTCCTTGTCCTCTGGTCTGCCTTTAAAGGTTGCTTTGCAAGATCCCTAGAGAGTTGGTTAAAAGCATATTAGATTACTTATGTTTGATCGTAGGCTACTCTCACTATTTATCTTACATGTTTTCTTATCTGAAAGTATTCTTTTAATTTTTGGATTGTTGTCTGAAAGGTTTTTCTATAAAAAATATGTCCAAAGAAGTCTATGGCTTGCCCTGTCCTTTGGCTTGCTTCAAACAGTTGCCTTGAAATATTTTTCTTGTTTAAAGTACATGATAAAGGATTCTTAATTTCCCTTTGTCCTAATTTTCATTCCTATCCTTAATTTTCATCTCATTATTCTAAAAAATTTGTTTATTTCATTGGCCAAGTTAGATTTTCCCTATGATACTCCTGAATCCATTGATGAACTTATCATAACTTCCATTTGACTCCATTGCCCAATGACTTAGATATTTCCTCATTCTATCTATACTCTTTGATCACCATACCCAACCAAAACAAACAAAAAACCTCATTCTTAATAACTAGCCTAAAATCAACCCTTAAAAGAAAAGATGCACATATCTTTACAAACAACTTGAGAGATCCCTCTCTGATTCTAGGAAGGCTAGGTCCTAGAACTCTAAAGTTTGGTTTTGAAGTTTCCTTGTCATTGGATTTTCCAATCTGCCAAATCACAGGATCACAACAACTTACAGACTATTTATCGGCCCGCACACATAGCCAGCAGGGTTCGCACACAGCAGGACTCAGGGTCTCTGCTCACATAGCCAGTAGGAGCCCTTACCCAGACATTCGATGCAACAGATTCACAGTTCGTAATTCAATTCTATCTATTTTATTTTTCTTTTCCTCTAGACTCCATTTTCTCATCTATTTATATCATGCTAGCCTGCACTATCCTATGGTCCGCAAAATGTGGTATGCAGACCCTTGGTTTACACTTTTAACCCATTACAATGATTAGGGGTTTTCACCCATCCCAAGCCCCCTGCGCTAGACTGAATATTGCAAAATATTACAAAATTGGACAATAATGAGACTAGGAGACCATGTTCCAACAGTCGAACCATATTTTGGCTCGAGGGGTCTTGACCCAGGTTCGACGTTAAGGTTTTCCAAAAAAACCCTATACTACCGGTGCTTTCGATAATGGCATGTAGAGCAGACCAAGGTCTCACCTGAAGTAGTATGGGAGGGTGCTGGAACCAGGTTTCCGCACCTAGAGAGATAGAAGGTTAATAAAAGTGTGCACCTTCAGATCTATCTGTCCTGTGCTGAATAAACTCTTAACCCAAGATTTATAACAACATATCTAACAGAATACGTCGCAGAAGATAACTACTAACCAATAAATTACATAAAAAATCTCTATTCATTCATTACATCGCATCCACGTGCATATCATTAACAATCATAACCACAAGGATATCTTTAAGCAATAGACGTAACACAGAGATCACAAAACAATCTTCTCATGTAATTATAACTATATTCCAATTGCAGAATATTTATCGGTTTGCACATACATCCAACAGAGTCCGCACACAGTGGGACTCAGGGTCTCCGTGCACACAGCCAGCAAGAGCCCTTACCCAAACATTCGACACAACAGATTCGCAGTTCGTAATTCAATTCTATCTCTATTCTTTGTCCTTTCCTCTAGACTCAATTTTCTCATATATTTATATCATGCTATCCTGCGCTATATTATGGTTCGCAAACTGTGGTATGCTGACCCTTTGTTTACCCTTTTGACCCATTATAATGATTAGGGGTTTTGACCCATCCCAAGCCCCCTGCGCTAGACTAAATATTGAAAAATATTACAAAATTGGATAACAATGAGGCTAGGAGACCCTGTTCCAACATTACTCTATTGGTGAAGATAGAAGATGTGCACATAATACAAACGATAAACCTCATATTAACCATTTCCGAGGAGCCTGGGATTGTTGAAATTTGCAACAAGAAATAGTGAAATTGGCATCCAAAAACAACATGAAAGCACACACACTAGTGTGGGACCACAAGTGATGTAGTGATGGGTCCTAGCAATACATTAGTGTGCAAGCCAAATTATTTAATAAATTGGAAATGTGTCTAATTTAATTTTCCCTTAATTAAATTGGACAATAAATTGTAATATTATATCATAAACACTTGTAGTAGTTAACTAAGTGTGATAGACTCAGTTAGCTCATGAATTTCAATTTGAGGGTGGTTGGTGAGGCATGCGGAGTGATTTAGATTCCAATTTGTAGTTAGTGTATTATTTTAATGCATGAGAAATAGTTAACTCGGTTAAGTGACTTAAAGTCGATCTAACTAGTTGTAACTGATTGGCACTAGTGAGAGGTCAAGTGATTTAAATAACATTTAATTCACATGCAGTAATATGTCAAGGGATTGATGATTTACTATTAATATTTGCATGAATTTAAGTTCTGATGAAGACCCAGTTGAGACAGAGGTTAAAGGGATGTTGACTATCAGTTTTATTTTTAGCAAACTACCCAGATGCAGTTAAAACACCACAGGATTTCCCATGATACTTGCGCAATAAAGGAAGGCTGAAATTCATAAATAATATGGATTGCATTACATATGGATTGTGTGAGCAAGGAAGGCTGAAGACAGGCTGAGAATTGGCTAAGAGTTGGCCCAATTTTATTTGGATCAGTGTGAGACAGTCAGGAGAGTGCAATAGATTCTCGTGAGAAAGAATGCATTTTATTGTTTCATGATTCATTGGTTCATTATAAAATAAAGATAGAGGGGTTTTGAGAAGCAAGCTTTCCCCAGAAAAAATATATGTTCTGTGGATTGATTTTCTTCTTTATTTTACTTGGTGTGATTGTGCGATCGTGTTTAATTTCCGCAAAATTAATTGTAGAAGGATTCGGTATTTTTCTCTAGTATATTGCATGATCAAATTGAATACATTGGAATTCATATTGTTTGTATAATTTATACATGGTATCAAGGTGCCAGGAATCAAAATAGTGGAGAATAAATTGAGATTGTGTTGAACAGGAATCAAACTTGTGGATACTTTCGTTGGTGCAACAAGTGGATCAAGATGGCTATCACTGGATTAAGATTAAAATATGCACTCAAGGGAAATTATAGTTATATCTCATGGAAAGACAAAATGGAGGCAGTTCTCGAGGACAAAAAGTTAAAATAATTCATTGATAATGATATTCCAAAGCCCGCAGCAGCAAACACCGCTCTTCTTGATGCTTGACAAAAGAAAGTAGCAATGGCAAGGAAGGTCTCATTAGAGGGAGTTCGAGATCACATTATCTAGAGTCCCCATGGCAAGGTGACTGAATATGCAATATGGAAGGCCTTGATATATCTGTTTCAAAACAACAGCAACCAAAGGAAGTTGGCGCTAAAGAAAAATCTCACGAAAAAAAAAGAAAAAGGAGAAATTCATGTGATTGTCCCTTGAGTGGGAGCTTGATTTGAATGTAGATGAGGAACTCTTTGTTCCAAAGGATGAACTTCAATATGTGGAGTAGCCACATTAGGAGGATCATGGAGTGGCAGAAACCACTCATGCAGAGCCATCCACCAGACATGGTAGGAGGCATACAACATAAAGCTCCATGAGGGGGGAATTTCAAGCCAAATGGGTAGAGGGAATACATACAGCTATACGTCCAGGTGTGAGGTGGGTCGATATGCAGAATTAATACCAAGAAGAAATTGGGCAGGGTTCATTGAGATGGTGTGTCTCATGGATCAAACTTGGCTACAAGAAGCCCACAATACAACAGTAGCATGAAGGATAGGTTATATTGATGCAATCAGATGTCAGGAAGACAGAAATCAAAGTGACAGGTGTCGAATACTAGAGCCTAGATCAGAGTTGGAAGCAATGCAGAGTGCATGGATTCAGATGTCAGCAGCGTAGAGACTCCAGTAGACATGTTTAGTAGCTGGCAGTCTTCAAAAGACTCTGATGACAGATGCATTATACCAATTCAGTTGTTTGGAGGCTATTCTATTTCATAAGTGTTGCATGCAAGAGTTGCATGTGCGAACAACACTAGAGAAGTGTTGCATGCAAGAGTTGTATGTGTGAACAACACTAGAGAAGTGTTGAATGCAATATTTCCATGTGCGAACAACACTATAGAGGTGTTGCATGTTGCATCAACGAGTTTCATGTGCGCATGCAAGAACTTTCCAAAGGTACCAGATTGGGACAGATTTATTCCTTTCTTGTTGGGAGGGAGTGTTGAAATTTGCAACAAGAAATAGTGAAATTGGAATCCATAAAAAAAATTACAACACACACACTAGTGTGGGACCATAGGTCATGTAGTGATGGGTCCTAGCAATACATTAGTGTGCAAGCCAATTTATTTAATAAATTGGAAATATGTCTAATTTAATTTTCCCTTAATTAAATTGGACAATAAATTATAATCTTGTCTCATAAACACTTGTAATAGTTAAATGAGTGTGATAGACTCAGTGAGCTCATGAATTTCGAGTTAAGGGTGTTTTTTGAGGCATGCAGATTGATTTAGAGTCTAATTTGTAGTTAGTGTATTAGTTTAATGTATGAGAAATCAGTTAAATCAGTTAAGTGAGTTAAAGTCAGCCTAACTAGTTGTAACTGATTGTTGCACTAGTGAGAGGTCAAGTGAATTAAATAAGATTTAATTCACATGCAGTGATATGTCAAGGGATTGATGATTTACTATTAATATTTGCATGCATGTCAGTTCTGATGAAGACCCAGTTGAGAGAGAGGTTAAATGGAAGTTGACTATCAGTTGTATTTTTAGAAAAATCCTAGATGCAGTTAAAACACCATAGGATTTCCCATGATACTTGCACAGTCAAGGAAGGCTGAAATTCCTAAATAATATGGATTACATTCCATAGGGATTGTGTGAGAAAGGTAGGCTGAAGACAGGCTGATAATTGGCTAAGTATTGGCCCAATTTTATCTGGATCAGTGTGAGACAGTCAGGAGAGTGCAATAGAGTCTTGTGAGAAAGAATGCATTTTATTGTTTCATGATTCCTTGGTTCATTATCAAATATAAATAGAGGGGTTTTGAGCATCGAACTTTCCCCAGGAAAAATATTTGTGTTGTGGATTGATTTTCTTCTTTGTTTTACTTGGTGTGATTATGCAATCATGTTTAATTTCCACAGAATCAATTGTAGAAGGATTCAATATTTTTCTCTAGTATATTATATGATCAAATTGAATCCATTGGAATACATATTGTTTGTATAATTTATACATGGTATCAGAGCACTAGGAATCACAATAGTGGAGAATACATTGATTTTGTGTTGAATAGTATTCAAACCTGCACATACTTTCGTTGGTGCGACAAGCAGATCAAGATGGATTTCAGTGGATTAAGATTAGAATATGCACTCGAGGGAATTTTTAATTATACCCCATGGAAAGATAGAATGGAGGCAGTTTTGGAGGACAATGAGTTAAAATAATTCATTGATAATGATATTCCCAAGCCTGCAGCAGCAGACGTCGTTTTTCTTGATGCTTGGAAAAAGAAGGTAGCAATGGAGAGGAGGGTATTATTAAAGGGAGTTCGAGATCACATTATCTCGAGTCTCCATGGCAAGGGGACTCCATATGCAATGGTTAGCGGCTATAAAATTTGTTATACCAAATGCTGGCTAAAAAATTTTTGAGCCTTCAAGGAACAAATTTCATTGCTAAAAATTGTTGGCTCTTGAAGAATCTTGAAGGCCTCATGCCTATCCTCTGTCCAAACTTGACTGTTGTTCCCATTTTACACTTAGAAATCCTGCTGATTTCCAGGCCAGAATACTGTTGCAAAGCACCTTTTTCCCCCTTCCCTTCTTCTAAAACTAACCTCATTTTAACCCTTTCATCTCCCATGAAAAATCCCTCATTTTCATAATTTTTCCCTTTCCCCTTCATCAAAACCCCTTGACAAGGTTGAAAACTCCTTTTTCGCCTTATCCAAACCTCTCTAACCCTTTGAAAATCATTGAAAAACTATAAAAACCCACATTTTGGGCATATATGGGTCCTAGCCCTTTTTTCCCATTGACCCTCAGTCACATCATTTCCCATGCGCCCATGGCCCCGCAATCGGGCGCCTATCTTCTCCAAAATAAAATAATTCCCAGCCAAAGTTAAAACCTTGGTTATATATTAAAAATCGTCGGTTTTATTATTTTATTATTTTTTTCCGCTGGTTCAAATTTTAAACCATTCCGCACCGTCGATCTAATCTGAAGATCGGACGGTGCGGAGTCCGTCTCCTGGTGGTCCCCATATTCCACTCACCTTTCCAAAAAACCACGCGGTATTCATCGCACCACCTTTGGGCGAAGGCGGTTTTTTCCCGATCGCCAGCGATTCCACTCATCGGTTGACACACGTCCTGGGCACTGTTCATAAAACTGCCGTCCATTGCATGTTAACGTTCACACGTGGACCCCGCGCGATATCGCTGTACACTGTCTGATCTGGGGTGGGCCATCCAACGACTATCACTCACTGAAGATGCCCGACAGTTAACCGGGCTACGGCGTGGCATTCAATAAATCTCTGCCGTCGATCTGATCTGCAGATCGATGATCCATATTCCATCACCCTGATTCGATCGCCCAGTCAACGTTTCCCATTTTGACTTCCCGTTTCCCCTCCCGACTGTTGATCTTTGCGCGATCAACGACTCTGATTTAAACTTTTCTTCCGCCTTCACTACGCCTTCTCCCGATCAATCCTAACTGTTGGATGATGCCATCCAATGGCCATGCTTCCTCCACGTGTCCTCCGCAGCAATAAACCTATATATGCAGGATTTTTTAATATTTGTTTGTATTTTGCAGGGTTTAAATGGTTTTCTCGCCATTTTTGAATAAAATTTGAAGGCAGAGGATGACGATATTCCTGCCTTCGATTCACCAAATAAAATCATCATAGGGTGTTAAAAACATGTTTCATCAGTGTTGCTTCAAGAATTGATGCCATATCGCCCCTGCGCAGCCCTGTACATTAGCAAAAACCATTAATCGGGCGCAGTTAGAGGGTATCAGTGACGAAGACCAAAATTTATCAGAACAGAGGATTAAAGGACAGATTCTGTGGGGATCACGACTAAGAACAATTATCAAAAGCCTAATCCCCAAGTAAAACACAGTTTAAAGAAAATATGAAGGTTTTTATTCGACAGGAAAACCTCCACCGCCACAAATGAGGCAAATTGATCCCTTTAGCTACCACGATGCCACCTGTGCCTCAAAGTATTCAATCAGAGGGCTAATTTATTGATTAAATGAAGATATTTTCTTCAGCACAACCAGAAAGTTACTTTTGCAAGGAAACTTAATGCAAAGGATATCTGCAAAGTAACCCCGACATCACACAGAGCCTCAAAGGTCAACAAAAGCTCCCGCCGAGCTTAATCTTTATGTAAAAAAAATTAATACAGAAGACACCTATTGTAAGTTTCTTCATTGAGCCCCTTAAAGGCCAAGAAGCCATTAAGTCTGTATTAATTGTAATTGAGATCTTTTATCAGATCTCACCTCCTCATCCTTCTATATATACGACTACAGAAGATGAGAGAGTGGTTGGTTGCAGAACTTTGAAATACATTTGAGCTTAAAATTCTCATTGTAAATAGTGTTCACTGGCCCTTGGAGCTCTGCTTGTGATAGATTAGTTAGGTTGAATAGCGAAGATGATTGCTGAACTGAAACATTGGACCTGAGTACTGTAACTGGTTTGACATCAATAACAAGTTGTTTCTTGGGATCCTGGTCTATATCACTGGTGAAGTGCCCCTTTCTTTGTTATTGTTTTCCTTCTATGTATGTCATATTTGTTCACTATTCTCTGATAAAGAACAACATTTATAGAGTTAGGACCTGTTGTACATCAGTAACCTTCTCTGACTAAAAAGCTTTATCTCAATGTTTTCCTCCAAATTGTTTATTTAAGAATGATTCAATACAGTTTAAGCAGTTAGGAATGCTGGAGTTCCCTCATCCTACTGTTTGCTTTAAACATTGTTCTTGAAATTTATTTTCCTTATTTGCTTATTAAAGTTAGACTAGAAAGTGATGGTTTGCCCTGTTTCTAGCTTCTATTCTCCAAAGGCAGATTTTGAAAGTTTCCCTTGGTGTTAACTGAAAGTAGACTAGGTTTAAAAGCACTTTATTTGATCTTAAGTTTATACTTTGTCTTCTCTTATATGTTTTCATACTTTCTGAAGGTAATTATGTGGATTACTGGATTGTTTGTCAATTAAGCTGCTTTAATACAAACTTGCCCAAGAAGTCAATGGTTAGCCCTGCACTTGGTTGGTTTTAAACAGTTACTTAAGAGGCTTTTCTTGTTTGGACTGACTATAAATCCTTGTGAAATTATTATCAGTTTCCACCTCTCCAACACTTTATTGTTCCCATTCCATCATTATAATCTCAATAATCTTGTGATGTAGATGACTTGCCCCTTGGATCACTCTTGATGTTGTTGTTCAATTAAAGCCCTGTTATGACTCCATAGCCCAATGGACTAAAAACCAGCATTATATCTATCTTTTTAGCCTAGTTGTTCCATTCACTTGCAACTTCTCACCTTTGAAACTCTTTGCACTTAGGACTTTCCACCTCAAACAGTATTCATGCTCAACCATCCAAAAAACAAACAAACCCTTGGCCTTCATAACTAGCCTAATATTATTACCCCAAAACTTCAAAGACAAATCCATCTTTGCACTTATTGGAGAGATCCCTCTCCAGATTCAGGAGGGCTAGATCCTAGAATCCCAAAGTGGTTGAAACGATGTTGTTTCTGTGATTGGACTTTGCTGATCTTGCTAATTACAGGTTCCTAACATTTCTGGCGACTCCGCTGGCGACCGAACCCAAAATCTTTTTCATTTTTATAAAACCTTGTGAGTTAAAAGCAACCTTTTCAAGCACCACCAAGAAAGGTAATCATGGTAAAACTTTTTTGAATCAGTGACAAACTAGGTAAAACCTAGGATTCTCTTAAGACTTTATCTAACCTTGGAAGATCAGCTGGCTTAGCCATAAGAGTGGACTATCTTTGTTTTGTAACCGTAGCTAAGTTTTGAAACAGAGCTAAGATATTCTTAGAAACCACACAACTGAAAGATAACTTAGAAAACACCAAAAATATTTCAGATCGGTATCCAATAAACATGGTGGTGGACCATAAAACCTTTTACCTCCTTAGGAGCTAAAAACTTCCACTTGGTGACTCCACAATCCTTGGCATACCTTAAGACTCCACTGGGAATAACCCTCAGCATTCTAACATTAGTCAAACTCAGTTAGAGGACTGTAAGATTGAAATTTCTGTAAACAGATTAGTTAACCTCTCAAAGATTGTCATACCTAGTTGAACTTTTCTTGTTTGTTTGGGTCTGAAAAACACAGCATAGTGTCTCCTAGAAAGATTCACACTAGAGCCTATCCTGACCCTGATCCACCTGAGTTAGTTGATAACCCAGAAAGTATCCTTAGGAAGTCTCCTAGGATTAAATTATCAACTATTTTCAAATCACCCTTGAGAGCTAATTCAGTCCCTGAAAATATTTCAGCTCTACAACAATCACAAGTTGACTTAGTAAATCCTTTTAGAACTAGGTCTCTTGGTGACTTAGATCAGTTAGATTCTGAGTCTTCACTTTCATCTCCTGAAACAAGTGAACATCTTGGCAGTAGAGAAACAACACCTCCTGATTTGGATTTCCTTCACAATTTAGGTGTCTCTCATCCAAGATTAGCTCAGCCATCTATTCCTGGTCCATCCACTTCTGTACACCCTGCATCCACTGTTCAAACCACTTCACTTCATCCCACTTTCCCTTTTGTTAATCCACCTCTTGTAAATCCACCCCCACCACATATCATGGCAACATGGTATGCTCCCTTAGTCCTTCCTGCACCATTAGTCAATCTTCCACGGGACTATCAGTCCAAAATTCCATTATATGATGCTAGCAATGCTACAACTGCATCACAACATGTGGATAAGATGAATGACTACTTTGACAGAAATGAAATTGATGATGATTCTGTCAAGCTTAGGTTATTTTCTCAGAGCTTAGGGGGAGAAGTAAGAAAATGGTTCAAAGGTTTAACCCCCCATAGTATTAATGATCTCCAAGCCTTCCATCAAACATTCTTAAACAAATGGGAAGTAAATAAAAACCCTCTCCAAGTCATTTCTGACTACAAGAACCTCCATAGAAACACCGGGGAAAGTGTGCAAGCTTATTGCAATAGATTTAACAGTGTGTATAATGCACTTTCCCCAGAACTAAAACCTCCACAAGGCTCAGCTTTAAACAAGTTTCCTGAAGGGTTTGACTCTGACATGACCTATCAACTGAGAGAGAGAGAGATTTTGCAACTCTTGAAGATATGAAAAAAGGTGCTCTTTCTGTGGAGGTCAACTTAATGGAGAAGAGAGCAAGGATGAAAACTGAAAAGAGAGTATCTTTTAGAGAGGAATCCACACCTTCTACTTCAAACTCAAAGATGGAAAAAATGATGGAAGAAATGATGAAAGAAATGATGAAAGAAATGAGCATAATTAAGAGATCACAAGCAAGCCAAAACCAAAATGCTCCTCAAAATAGAAACCAGAACCAAAACTAGAATTTTAGAAGAAACCAACCTCCAAACAAACCTAGAGAAGATGATCAGTAGATCACTCCTCCCTTTCAGCAAAACTATGTAAGTGAGGTTGAGGAAACATATGAAATAGTAGAGGAGGATGATATCAACATGCTGGGGATAGACAATGATGACTTTGAGATTCATTATGATAGAAAACAAGGTCTATATACACCTTATGATGACAGAAGAGATGATGATGAGAATTATTATCAAGACATGGAAAATGTCATCATAGAACCTCAAAAAGAATATGACCTTAGAAGCAAAACCAGTCAACAGGCCCCCAACAACAAAACCTCTGGAAAATCTTCACAAAACAGCACTACAACCAAGCCTAGAGTTTTCAAACAAAAGGACAAAACAATGGCTATAAATTCTGGTAATAATAAAGAGAAAGAAACTCAAAACAAAGAAAAACAGAGTGAAGACATTAGTAGTACTAACACTTCAGCTAGTACTCCTGTGAAAACAATTTTATCAAGTGTAAATAAAACAAATCAGCAAGCTGATATTGCTGATAGAATGACAGCTAATAAGGCTGAAACCAACACTTTAAAGAGTCAAATTCCTTTCAGCCTGGAGCAGGAAATTTCAAAGATCAAAATCTCTATTCGCTTGACTGAGTTAGCTGCCCAACATGTATATAGAACCCAAATTTTGAAGGCTTTGAAAATAGAAGAAAATGAGGACACAGTCAATCTTAATGATGACCAGCCCGAGCTTATTTTTGGTCCTAAGATTGAAGGTAGATATCAAGAGGGACCTGTTCCTCCCTTTTATGTAAGTTTAAACGTTCATGACAAAATTTTGCACAATGCTATGCATGATTCCGGGGCTTCTAATAATTTAATGCCAAAAGCTGTAATGGAGAGCCTAGGTTTAGAAATCACTAGACCTTACAAAGACCTTTACTCCTTTGATTCCAGCAGAGTAAAATGTTTAGGATTAATCAAAGACCTCTGTGTTAACTTAGCCCAAATTCCAGCCAAATGTTTAGTCATGGATATTGTTGTGGCTGATGTGCCCCCAAAGTATGGAATGTTATTATCAAGATCTTGGGGGGCTAAGTTACAATGGACTATGCAAATGGACATGACATATGCGACTATCCCTGTTTCCAATCAGAATAGAAGACTTTACAGGGAGTCTCATATGCAATACACAGTTACAAGTCAAGACAGACCGCAAAAATCCCCTTTATACTCTGTAAACACAGGCCTTGATTCATTTAGCCTCTTTAATGAAGAAACATTAGATGAACAAGTCACTTTAACAGGATTAACGGCCAACAGGGAGGAAGAGGAACACAACGCAGAAAGGTTAAAACAGTTTGTTGCGTTTGAAGACATTAGCAAACTAAAAAAAGGTCTTGAACTACAGGTCATGCGTCCTTTGCTTTTAAACCTGGACACTAAAGAAAACGACCCTCAAATGAGCGCAAATCTTGGGGAATCGAAACAAATAAAACTAAGTGTTGACTTCCCACAACAACCTTTGAGCACGTTAGTTGAAGAGGATAGTAACCAGTTTGAAACTAAGAACAGTCCTCTATGGAGTATGTATTTTGATGGATCCTGCACTAAGAACAATGTTGGCGCAGGTGTCTGGATTACTAACACTGAAAACAACCACACAGAATGTATTTCCTGTACATTAAACTTTCAGTGTTCCAATAACATTGCAGAATATGAATCCCTTCTCCTAGGCTTACGTTTGTTGAAAAAGATAAGAGCCAAAAGAATTAAAGTTCACGGGGATTCAGAGTTAGTTATTAGGCAGGCCAATGGGGAGTATAACGAAAATCATCCCAGACTCAGGGCCTACCAAAACGATGTCATGGACCTTTTGAAAACATTCGAGGAGTCCAAACTATTTTTTGTCCCAAGAAGAAGAAATATCGCGGCCCACAATTTAGCCTTTGCAGCTAGAACATGTTTAATGCCATATAACACCAAAGACTGCACAAATCAGATAAAATTTAGACCAGCTGTGCCTGATAATGAGAAGTATTGGCAGGTGTTTGACAATGACAAACAAATAGAAGACTTCATGCAATTCAGAAATGAATTCGAACTAAACGGTTCAGACTCAGACTATGAAACAGACTGCAATGAAGAAAATTTTATTAATGAAGAAGAACCATCTCCTGAACTTGCTAATATAAATCTGTTATCTAGCAAACTTGAAATAGAAACAGAAATGAATGCAGAGTTTGAAACAGAGGAGTTAGAAAATCTGCAATCTAAAGATGAAAGTTTTCCTAAGGGTATGGCCCCTTTAGAAGAGTTTTTCGATTTTAACGATGTGGCGAATAAACCAAAAATAAAACCTGTAGAGACCGAAGTGGAAGAGTGTAATATTGGCAGCGAAATTAAGCCGAAAATGATCAAACTGTCCAAGACTTTACCGGCTCACATTAAACTTAAATACATCGAGCTATTTAAAGAGTTCTCAGATGTTTTTGCATGGAGTTACGAAGACCTTAAATCCTACGACACTGAAATAATACAGCACAAAATTCCCCTCAAAGAAAACCAAAAGCCATTCAAACAGAAACTGCGCAGAATAAACCCTGTCCAATTACCATTGGTTCAGAAGGAGATCATGAAAATGTATGATGCTGGTATTATTGTCCCTGTTAGATATTTTGAATGGGTATCTAATCTGGTGTCTGTTAGGAAGAAAACTGGAGAAATCAGGCTTTGTATAGACTTTAGAGACTTAAACAAAGCTTCATTAAAAGACAACTACCCTTTACCAAAGATGGATCACATTCTACAAAGGGTGGTAGGGTCTAGAAGAATTTATTTGCTGGATGGCTATTCGGGGTACAATCAGATCTTGGTTTACCCTGCTGATCAATTAAAGACAGCCTTTACTACACCCTGGGGCACCTTCATGTATGTGAAAATTCCCTTTGGTCTAATGAATGCTGGAGCAACCTTTCAAAGAGCCATGGACATAGCATTCTCAGAAGAATTGGGCTGCTTGATCATTATCTATCTTGATGATGTTACGGTGTTTTAAAAAATAGATGAAGAGAAATTAGAACATTTAAGAAAGGTTTTCGAGAAATGTAGAAAGTTTGGAATATCCTTAAACCCTAAACACCGATTCTTATAAGTCCTGATTTTTCAAAATATTTTTATATTTTTTCATTTGCATTAGAACATACCATAGCTGCTATCCTTTTATAGAAAAATCCACAAAGACAAGAGAAGCCTATTGCATTATTTAGTAAGGCATTGAGGGATGCCCCTCTGAAGTACAAAATTATGGAGAAGCAAGCTTTTGCTTTGGTTAAAGCTTTGAAAGACTTCAAAGTGTACATCCTTCACTCACACATCATTGCCTTTGTCCCAAACTCAGTTGTTAAAGACATTCTAACACAGGACCCAGATGGTAAGAGAGGTAAGTGGATTGATGTTATCCTTGAATATGATTTAGAGATAAAACCCACTAAACTCATCAAAGGCCAAGGTCTAGCTAGATTAATGGTTGAATCAAATTTTGAAGTTCTTGATATTAATATGATTAATGCTTTGGATGACCAAGAAGAATTCTCAACTCCTATAGTTGAAGATCATTTTATGAATTCTCCTTGGTATGCTGATATTATTTATGTTTTTATTAAATTGAATACACCTCCTGGTTTGACAAAAACAAAGGCAAGGTTCCTGAAGTTAAAAGCTGTAAAATATTGCATTATAGATAGATGTCTTTATTGGAAAAATGCAAGTGGTGTATTGCTTAAATTTTTGCCTAATTTTAATGCAGAGAAGGTCAAATACCAGTTCCATGAAGGAGAGTGTGGGGGTCATTTGTACTGGAAGACAACAGCCAAAAAATTTTTGAGGGTTGGTTTCTATTGGCCTACTCTTTTCCATGATGTGAATAAGATGATCATATCCTACCATAAATGTCAACTTTTTGAAGGAAAAAGAAAATTGTTACCCCTACCTCTACATCCAATCACTATTGAAGCCCCTTTTCAACAATGGGGACTTGACTTTATAGGAGAAATCCATCCACCATATTCTGCCTAGCATAGATGGATTCTCACCGCCACAAACTATTTCACTAAGTGGATAGAAGCCATACCTTGTAGGCAGGCCAATGACTCAGTTATTATAAATTTATGGAGACTAATATTCTCTCCAGATTTGCCTGTCCTACCAAGATTATCACTGATAATGCAGCAACATTTGGATCAAAGAAGATGGTTGAGTTATGTCATAGATATCAGATAACATTGGGGCATTCCACGGCTTATTACCCCCAGGGTAATGGCCTTGCAGAATCCTCAAATAAAATTTTAGTGAACATAATCAAGAAACTATTGGAGGACAACATGAAGTCTTGGCACACAAAGCTGGTTCATGCACTTTGCGCTGACAGATTAACTTTGAAGAAATCTATTGGTATGTCACTTTTCCAGCTTGTGTATGGTACCGATGAAATTTTTCTAAACAGCCTTGGTGTACCAGTAATAAAGTTGATTCAAGAGTTACAAACTGAAGAAAATGACATGATCAGAAGAATAAATCAGACCATTCATCTTCAACAAACTAGAGAGGAAGTTTATATCAAAGCATTGCAGAAACAGGACAACATTAAAAAGCTTTTTGACAGAATAAAAAAGGCCAACAATTTCAAAATTGGGGACAAAATTTTAAAATGGGATTCAATAAGGGAAGAAAAGGGCAAGCATGGAAAATTTGACAACTTATGGCTTGGCCCTTACTCTATTCATTCAGCTGCTGGTAACAATGCATTTTTCTTGCAGGAGTTGAATGGAGCAGAATTGTTTGGGGGTCCTGTCAATGGTAGGATTCTTAAGCATTACTTCTCTTGATCAATGCTATGTTTTGAAGCCTTTTTATCTTTTTCATTATAAATATCTCATCCACCATTGCATTCAAAGTTAGAAAAGTCAAAATTACAAAAACAATAGAAAAGAGAAAAGAGGGCAGATTGTGAAAACAAGAAAGGTATAGCCCCATACCAAAAAAGAGAAACAAATTCTGAAAGTGTGCAAGCTCAAATGCCACTCCTAAAAAACACACTTCTAGTTAGTCTGATAACCTAATATTGACTAATTAAGTTTAAATTTCTATTTGATAGGATAGTGAGGTGATTTGCAAAGTTTGTTTAATCTTGGCTTATCGGTAGATAGATTACGATAGTAGGATATAAATTAGAGGTTCAAACATGTTCAGATACGAACCTAAGTTTCCAAAAAGAGATGACTCAAATCTGTTTTTCATTGTCTGAGCCAAAAAACATGTGAATCTGGTTCTAATTAACTCAAAATCTGAACCAGAGAACAAAGGAGGAACAACTCAAACAAAAGTCAAAACAGAGCTGTAAAAAGAGAAGGCCATGATGAGAAACTTTCAGATCTTAAGCCTTCCATTTTGATTTAATTTTCTGCAAAATAAATGTCTATGTGCAGCTTGTCTTTATGCCATGGACCACCATCAAGTTAGACTGTTCAATCCTGACTTGAGTGCTTTTCAATTTCTGTTGTAGAATTTAGAGAATAAAAATATGTTAGACAGTTTAATCCCAACAGATAGTAGAATAGGTAGAGAAGCATCTGAACTCAACTATTTAATCTGAGTTCAGGGAGAAATAAGGAGTAGAATTAGATTAGTTTTATGCTTTCAAAAGGATAAAATGTTGTAAAAAGAGTTTGCCAATCCAAGTGCACTCTAATGAAGAAAAAATGTTAGATCAGTAGGATTGGGTAGGTAGAAGTTTGTATTGATGAAGATCCATTGTTTTTATGGCTGCCAATATGTTTTTAGAGCACATCATCCACAGAAAGAAAAGTAGCCCAATAGATCAAGCACAGGTCAGCCTCCCAGAGAACATAATGGATGTGGCACAGGTCAGCCTCCCAGAGAATACAAGTCTGAAGTTCTTGATGCCTTCAAGAAGGCATCATCCCCAAGTGGAGCCACTGTTAGCCAGCTATAAAATTTGTTATACCAAATGCTGGCTAAAAAAAATTTTGAGCCTTCAAGGAAAAAATTTTATTACTAAAAAGTGTTGGCTCTTGAAGACTCTTGAAGGCCTCCTGCCTCTGTCCTCAAATCTTCACTACTGTGCCTATTCCCCTTTCAGAATCCTGCTGATTCCCAAGAAAGAATACTACTGCAAGACCCTTTTCCCCCTTTTCCCCTTTTCCAAAGCTAACCTCATTTTCTATCCCTCTATTTCCCATGAAAATCCCTCATTTTCGTGTTTTTCCCATTCCCCCTTCATCAAAATCACTTTTATAAGGTTTAAAGACTCCTTATTTTCCTTATCGGAACCCCTCTAAACCATTGAAATGCATGTTTTATATGTATTTTAGTCTTTAGCCCCTCCTTTTTAAACCCCGGTCGTATTACCCTTCATATAACCCTCGGCCCCGCAGTCGGGCGCCAAGTCGCATTATAAATATATATAAAACCTTTGGTTATATGAATTTTTCGATTTTTATTATGTTATAAACTTTTCCGCCGGTTAAAAAACCCCAGTCAATCCCCACCGTTGATCTAATTTGCAGATCAACGACGTGGAGTCTGTCAGCCCGGTGGTCCCCACCAACCACTCACCATTCCAAAAACCGTGCGGTATTCATCGCATCGCCTTTGGGCGAGGGCAGTTTTTCCCGATTGGCAGCGATTCCATTCAACGGTTGACACGTGTCCTGGGCACTGTTCATAAAACTTCCATCCATCGCGCGTTAACGTTCAGACGTGGACCCCGCGCGATATTGGCATCCACCGTCCGATCTGGGGCAGGCCATCCAATGGTTATCACTCATCGAAGATGCCCAACAGTTAACTGGGCTACAGTGCGGCATCCAATTAATTTCCGCTGTCGATCTGATCTGCAGATCGACGGTTCATATTTCATCGCCCACTTCCGTCGCCTAGTCAACATTTCTTGTTTTGAATTTCCATTTTCCGCTCCCGACCGTCGATCTCTGCGCGATCGACGGCTCTGATTTAAACAAATCTTCCGCCTTCTCTATGACTTCTCCCGATCAATTCTGACCGTTGGATGATGCCATCCAATGGCCATGCTTCCCCCACACGTCCTCCGTAGCATTAAACCTATATATGCAGGATTTTTTAATATTTGTTTGTATTTTTCAGGGTTTAAATGGTTTTCTCGCCATTTTTGAAGAAAATTCGAAAGAAGAGGGTGACGATCCTCCTACCTTCGATTCACCAAAGAAAATCATCACAAGGTTTAAAATCCACATTTTATCAATGATTCGCGAAGCATTGATGCCACATAACCCTGCGCAGCCCTGTATGCCAGCAAAAACTATGAATCGGGCGCAGTCAGAGAGTATTAGTGACGAAGACCAAAATTTATCAGAACAAAGGATTAAAAGAAAGATTTTGCGGGGATCACGGCTAAGAACAATTATCAAAAGCCTAATCCCCAAGTAAAACACAGTTTAAATAAAATCTGAAGTGTTTTATCGACAGGAAAACCTCCACTGCCACAAATGAGGCAAATTGATCCCTTTAGCTACCACGATGCCACCTGTGCCTCAAAGTATTCAATCAGAGGCCGAATTTATTGATCAGGATCAGATATTTGTCTCAAAATGCAGCCAAAGAGGAAACTCTGCCAAGGAAATTAATGACAAACATCTGCAGAGTTACTTCGACGCCACACAGAGCCTCAAAGGTCAACAAAAGCTCCCACCGAGCTTAAACTTTATGTAAAACATTTAATACAGAGTGCACCCATGTAAGTTTCTTCATTGAGCCCCTCAAAGGCCAAGAAGCCATTAAGTCTGTATTAATTGTAATTGGAGATATTTTATCAGATCTCACCTCCTCATTCTTCTATATATACTTCTGCAGAAGATGAGTGAGGGGTTGGTTGATTAGGTTGCTGAAAATTGTAATGTAATTGAGCTTGAGACTTCTATCTGTAAATAGTGTTCACTGGCCCTTGAAGCTCTGTTTGTGTTAGATTAGTTAGGCTGGATAGTGAAGATGATTGCTGAACTGAAACATTGGACCTGAGTACTGTAACTGGTTTGACATCAATAACAAGCTGTCTCTTGGGATCCTGGTCTATATCATTGGTAAGTGCCCCTCTCTTTGTTATTGTTTTCCTTCTATGTATGTCATATTTTTCACTATTCTCTGATAAAGAACAACATTTATAAAGTTAGGACCTACTGTATATCAGTAACCTTCTCTGACTGAAAAGCTTTATCTCAATTTTTTCCTCCAATTTGTTTGTTTAAGAATGATTTAATACAATTTAAGCAGTTAGGAATGCTGGAGTTCCCTCGTCCTACTATTTTCTTTAAACATTGTTCTTGAAAGTTATTTTCCTTATTTGCTTATTAAAGTTAGACTAGAAAAGTGATGGTTTGCCCTGTTTCTAGCTTCTATTCTCCAAAAGCAGATTCTGAAAGTTTCCCTTGGTGTTGACTGAAAGCAGACTAGGTTTAAAAGTACTTTATCTGATATTAAGTTTATACTCTGTCTTCTCTTATATGTTTTCATAGTTTCTGAAGGTAATTATGTGGATTACTGGATTGTTTGTCAATTAAGCTGCTTTAATACAAACTTACCCAAGAAGTCAATGGTTAGCCCCGCACTTGGTTTGTTTTAAACAGTTACTTAAGAGGCTTTTCTTGTTTGGACTGACTATAAATCCTTTGTGAAATTATTATCAGTTTCCACCTCTCCAACACTTTATTGTTCCCATTCCATCATTATAATCTCAATAATCTTGTGATGTAGATGACTTGCCCCTTGGATCACTCTTGATGTTGTTGTTCAATTAAAGCCCTGTTATGACTCCATAGCCCAATGGATTAAAAACCAACGTTATATCTATATTTTTAGCCTATTTGTTCCATTCAATTGCAACTTCTCACCTTTGAAACTCTTTGCACTTAGGACTTTCCACCTCAAGCAATATTCATGCTCAACCATCCAAAAAACAGAACAAACCCTTGGTCTTCATAACTAGCCTTATATTATTACTTCCCAAAACTCCAAAGACAATCCGTTCAGACTTACTGAGAGATCCCTCCTGGGATTTCAGGAGGGCTAGATCCTAATCCCAAAGTGGTTGAAACGATGTTGTTTCGTGATTGACTTTTACGATCTTGCTAATTAAATATTCCTAATAGATGGTATGTGGACAATGGTGCGATGAAACATATGACAAGGTCACAAGAGGTTTTTGAGAATCTAGCTGAATGGGACTTGAAGTTGCACATGGTGTTGGGTGACAAGATTAAGAAGGAGATTCGAGGATCGAGACTTGTGCCATTCGAGATGGAGAAAGGATGAGTGATGCGGGTCCAAGATGTACTGTTTGTACCAAGCTCAGATATAGCGTGATATCTGTCTCGATGATAAAGAAGAAGGTGTTTTAGGTCTTGTTCCAGGATGGGAAGGAAAGACTGAGACCTAGAGGCTCTAGCTTCGCGGGTATTATACTTGGAGTTATAGAGCATGGGATATATAGGCTAACGAGCAAACCTATGGATCATGGGAAGAAGAAGCAGGTGGAGCAATTTCAGGTTCCGAAGAAGCAGATACACGTGTAGGCTTCAGAGGGGCAGGTACATATTCCTGAGAAGGAGGTCCAGGGTCCAGAGGCTTAGAGGGAGTTGAGTTCTAGCAGGAGCTTGCAAATTCAGAGGGAGACTTTACAACCCAATAAAAGCACATGGTTAGTGGGGATCAAGGGTGCTCCTACAACTGCCAAGAAGGAATCATGGAGGGATTGGAAAGAGATATAGGAGAAGAAGAAGAAGCAGGATGCTTCCGATGACAACGACACTTTCGAGAGAGGTGTAGTTCATGCAACAGGGATTGCTGCAGTGGTGAGCACTAAGAGTTGGGCGAGTGTTGCGAGTAGTGATGATGATGCTGAGATACTTCATAGTACCTCCCTTGCTAAGAGAGAATGTTGATTTTTGAGTAGCTTGGGAGTCCTAGGGTTCAGGGTTTGGAGGGTGGAGAACCATAAGAGTCACTTGTGGGCTTGGAACCCAAGGTTTGGGTTTCACACCCATCGATATTTGGGCCAAAACCATGGATATATTTTGATATGTGATGGATGAGGATGGTATTTCATGTCAAGACGAATCTGACGCATCGAAAATCATCCGATTTCGAGTTGTGGTTGAAGAGATATGAATTTTTGAAGTACATGTGTGGGTTTGCATGAGAAGAATTAAAGTCGGCCTAGTGTTAAGAGGCCTAATGGCAGGTTGTCAAGCCCTCTTGGACAAATTGTTGGATCCATTATGTTTAGTATAAATACAAGCTGAAGTTGTTGTCATTTCTCATATCCAAAGTGAGAAATGCTTAGCAAGAAGAGCTTGTTGAAGGAAGAGAAATTTTTTTTCTTGGCCGCAGGCAAAGGAGGGAGACCAATGAGGAGGAGAGGGTCCGTTAGGGCATATTTCAAGGCTATTTTGGTGACCGAATTGCTGTGCAGGAGGGTTGAGGAACAAGAGTAAAGTTCTAGTGCGTTTTGAGGGTGTTTGTGGGTGGATAGTCCTCAAAAGAGGTTTGCCGTGCATGTACAAGTGTCCCAAGTAGGCCCACAATCAGTAAGGGAGGGACGATGTCCGTTTTTAGGGCTAGAAGAAACCCATAACTTCAACATTTAGGAAAAATTCTCAAGGAAGGAAACTGACAACTGCGAGGAGGATTTATGGGCAAGAGTTTAGGGCTGGATGTGACTGTTATCTTGCCGTAGCTAGGCTGAAATCAAACAACATAGGACATTCCCTAAAATATTGAGCAAAGGTATGTATATTGATACATTCTTCTAGGTGTTGGATACTTGTTTGTGGATCAGTTTTGGATCAGTTTTACTAAGAGCCCATGGGAGCCAATCAGAGGGGTTGACTTGGTGTTTAGAAGCCCCTCCTAGGAGTAGATCCTACAGTGATTGGATTGGGCACATAGTGGTTGGTGGAGGGAAACAAGAAAGTTAGCAAAGTAGCCCTAGATTAGCGTGATAAGAAGGGCATTGAAAATTGTGCGTTGGATGAAGGATTGAGCCTAATATGTAGCTCTTTGATGGACGAAAGAAGCTACTAGATTGGCATATTGGAGCTCAGGTATTGTCCAACCTGGAAGAGTAGACTGGATCAACCTGTGTTCATTTTAGCAGAAGTGACGTGCAGCAGTGATAGGTGGCAACCCTTCTGGAGACTCTATGTGTTGTCCATTGATGGACTAAGCAACTATAGAGAGCATAACGAGAGTGAAGGACTGACATGACGAGATAAAACATAGAGAATCAACAAGATTTTCATTGTATATTGTATCCTCCCTTGTAAGGAAGCCCTAGACTGTTCTGTTACTCAGTTTGTTTAATATAACGAAGATTGGGTTGTTGTACATATTTGTACAATATTTTGTAAAAAGTTGTCTATCCTTGTGCATGTGCGATTTACTGCTTTATATTGTTCCACTGTGCAAAGTATATTTTGTTGAGATTCTTGGTTTGGTAGCATCAAAGATTATAAGATTCTAACCTAGACCTAAGATCGTGGAAATTCAACACTCTCTCTGTTGAACATTTTATATAATAATAAGAATATTCTATCAAAGGGTTCCCCACATTGGGCTTTTTTCCCTGTCATCCGCGAAATATGGTTTCCTCTTGTCTTGGCTTGTCTTCTACATTTTGTTTCATTTTATATCTGCTTTACTATCAATGTGATTAATGGTTAATGTGATTGCTATTGAAAATAAATTAGAAATTGTCATTGGGATGCTAAAGGAACATTGAAGTAAATTGTGCTAAGCATAGAATATACCATTGTTAACTAAAATTAACATGGTATCAGAGCCCATGTGAAGACAAAGCCCAAGCAAGAGAGAGAAAAACAATCACTAAGAGAGCACCGTTAGACAAGAATATTGGTCTAGCTTCAATGGCTACTACATTTTACTTCAAATCCAAGGATAAGTTCAAGGAAAAATCCGACTATCATGCATGGAAGATGAATTTGGACTTGACTTTGGAAGATCATGATGCTATGGACTATGTGCAGGGAAAAGTGGTAGGGCCTCCCTCAAATGCACCTGCTGCTGCAAAGAAAAAGTACAAGAAAGGTGAGGTCAAAGCTAAAATAATTATCATTTATTCCATTCAAAAGCATTTGGTTACCTATATTTCTGATTTTGGAACATCTAAAGAGATGTATGATAAGTTGATTGGGATGTTCAAAGTAAACAATGAAAATCAAATCCTCTTTCTCCAGAACAAGTTGAAGGACATCAAGATGGATAGAGGGGAGTCTATCCAATTCTAATTCACGAGGATTACAGAAATCAAGAATGATCTTCTATCTATTGGAGAAGTTGTTGCTAAGAGGGAGCTCACTCTCATCGCTCTTGGAGGACTCTAAAGAGCATGGGATGTGTTTAACACCACCATTCTGAATCATGACATGATTCCTAGTTTCGATGAATTATTGGCTAAATGTGTAGAAATTATACAACATGCATGTATATCTTGGATTCATCCGATCTAACAATGTACTAAAGTTAAATACTGAATCACTTCTACAAATATTTTGCGGAATTAAAAACAAAATCGCTAATCACATGAACATGAAGAAAGATTAATCACACACAACACAGATAATTTCCCATGGAAAACTTACAACTAAAAACCCCACTATCTTCTATTGTATATTAAGCATGGATCATGAAACAATTACATACAAAAATATTCTCACAAGAGCCCTCCAGTACTTAGCTAATTGTCTCACACTGTCATATGAAAAACTAACCAACACATAGCCAATTCTCAGCCTCCAGCCTGCCTGCCTTGCTTGCACAATCCCCGATGGTAAAGATCCCTAAAAGATAGGAATTATTGCTTGCCTTGACTAGACAACTATCATGGGAACTCCAATGGGTGTTTTCCTGCATGTGTGCAAGCCAATAATTCTACAATTGATAGTCAACTCCCCTTTCACCTAAAACTCAACTGGGTCTCCACTGGATCTGACATGCATGCAAATAATAATAGTAAATCCTCAGTTGCATGTGAGATCACTGATTGTGAATTAATTAATATTTAATTCATTAGATCTCTCACTAGTGTATCTTCAGTTAAAACTAGCACAACTGATTTTAACTCACTTAAATGAGTTAAACTAATTTACAACTTGCACCAACCTATGCACCACTGCACTTCGAACTATGTTACAACTAGAATTACTCTGCATGTCTCACCAACAACCTTTAACTCGAAATCCACTAGCTAACTGAATTTATCACTTTCAATTAACTCATTCAAGTCCACATTGAGAATATATTACAGTTTAATGTCCATCTTAATTAAGGGGTAATAAAAATAGACATGCACCCAAAAATAACACTGTGGGCCCCACCATAGTCTGGGTGCTTAATTCAACCAGGTGCTTAATGCACTAGGCGTGGGTGCTGAATATTCTTATTGAATCTCAACGCTCCCACTCAACAAGAAAGGTATTATTTTTTACCCCGATCCTGTCTCTATGATATTCGAATTTGCTCCTGGTGAGCGCCTTCGTCAGAATATCTGCATCCTGATCTTCTGTGGGAATGTACTGTAGCAACATGATCCTTCTCTGCACACAATCTCTGAGATGATGGTAGCGGATATCTGTATACTTGGACCTATCATGAAACATAGGATTAATCAAGAGTTTAATGCAACTCTGATTATCACAATGAATCATTGTCGGATCCATCTAAGAACCATACAAACCAACCAAGGTCTTTCTCATCCAGATAGCCTCACATGCAACTTGAATTACTGCCTGTATTCCGCTCGTCGAACTATGCCAGGTACTCTATGAGGACAACGATTTTTCACATGTACCACTATATTGCATGCTTCCGCCCACAAATGCATCGGTAGGCCTTGATCATGCAACATCGGTCGTGTTGCACCCACAATAGTTCTGTTCTTTCTCTCCGCGACCCCATTCTGCTGTGGGTTATGAGGCGCTATGAGTTCTCTTCAAATTCCTTCGTTGTTGCAGAATTTCTTGAATTCGTTAGAGATGTATTCTCCACCATTATCACTCCTAAGAGCCTTCACTTGCTTCCCCGACTCTTTCTCCACCAGTGCTTTAAACTCACAGAACTTAGAGAATGTCTGATATTTCTTCTGCATGAAGAAGATCCAACACTTACGAGAAAAGTCATCAAAAAAGATTACATAGTACTTATGTTTTTCTATTGAAGCAACCGAGAAAGGACCACACACGTCTGTGTGAACTCTCTTAAGGATCCCCGAAGCTCAGATTTCCTTCTCATGAAAGGTGGCCTTTACATATTTTCCCATAGTACATCCCTTGCATGTGTCTAACTACGCAAGTGTACCCCTGGGATGACTAGTAGAAATATGTTGCATGAATTTCAAGGCTCCATGGTGAAGATGGCCCAATGGCCTGAGCCATAATTCGTCCTCATCCCGACTCACCACTTGATCTGCTTTGCCCATCATTGCTGTGCAGCCATCTACCTCCAGCTTGTAGAGATTCTTAAATTGAATCCATATCCTCTTGGCTTGACCCATTGTTTTATGTTGCATGAAAGCTTTCCATCACTAAAAACAACATCATAGCCTCTATCCTCCAACATTGCGACTGAGACCAAATTTTTCTTCAGACCTGGTACATGCATTACATAATTTAATTTAAATGGTTTACTTGACTCCCTCTGAAAGGTAATGGTACCAATCCTGGTAGCACTGTACTATCCATCGTCGCCCATTTCAATATGCATCTGGAGATCTTTCTCCTCCAATTCATTAAAAAGTTCCTTATCTCCCGTCATGTGAAAGGAAGCGCCACTATCCAAATACCACACAGATCCCAATGCACTGGAAACCATGCATGCGATCAATGAGAATTCAAGCTCAAATTGCGAGGCAAGGGCCTCACCAACTGCAGATCCGACATCCTTCTTGTTCTTCTTCTTTTGTGGACAATTAGTATAAAAATTCCCATGCTCGTGACAATGAAAACACTTCACCTTGGACATGTCTCGCTTCGTTCCATTCTTGGACTCAGATTTAGAATGGAATTTCTTCCCCTTGCCCTTCCTCTCCTTGGCAGCCAAAGCACAATCCTCTTCATCTTCATTCTTAGATGAAGATCCATCTCTGGTGTTCCGTCTCAACTCCTCCTGCACCAAATCCGACCACAATTGTTCCCAATCTGGAAATTTTTCCCTTCCATTGACAATGTCTTGATAACTATGCCAACTCTTGGGAAGTCCTAAGAGAGCTGGGCTCAGTATCATAA
>JAXQQM020089699.1:0-35140 GCA_034641835.2 Pinus albicaulis
ATTTTTGGGCGTAAATTTGAATGTTGAGGTGGATGTGATAGTATCACTTATTAAGTTTTAATATTGATTGTGGTTTTAATATGATGCCGTGTAGGTTAATTTTGAATTGTATTTATTATTTATTTTGTATTATATGAGAGCTTTTTTTTATGGATTTTTTTTGTTTTACCTGTTGTTCTTCATTTATTCGAATTCTTTTTCGTTGCGAAATTATCATTCAATGTTTATAAGTGTTTAATAAGAATTGGAGAAGTTTCTATCGATTTTTATTTGAACTTTCATTAAAATTAAAAGTATAAGGTATTCTTATTTCAAGCTCCTTAATACAATTTGTAGTTCTCTAATCGTAGTTCTCTAAAATCGGTTAAAGATCCGATTAACCCCAGGGATGGAAAAGGTGTCTACATCATTCCTTGTTCCTGTGGAACTCCTTACATTGGTGAGACGGGTCGGTCAATTAATCAAAGGATATGTGAGCATGCTGCTGATATCAAGCATAGAAGATCTTGCTCATCCGCCTTAGCTGAGCATGCAGAAAAGGCTAATTATCATATTTGCATAGAAGATGCTAAGGTCATTGCTAGAATCAACCATTTCCATCATCGTAAGTTGAGAGAGGCTATTGAAATTGAAAAAAGGCCCATTAATCTCAATAGAGATGACGGTTGGAATATCAACAGGTGCTGCATTCCTGCCTTATATTCTTGACTTTTTTACTTTTATATATATATATATTTTATTTATAGTATTATTTGTTAAAAAAAATAATAATAATAATAATAAATAATAAATAAATAATAATAATAATAATAATAATAATTAATTAAAATAAAATAAAATATTTTTTATTTAATTTTGATTATTTATTAAGTTATATTTATATTTTATTTTTGTTTCTATTTATTTATTTATTTATTTTTATTTATCCTTATTTTTATTTTTATTTTTATTATTTTTATTTTTATTTTTATCTTTATCTTTATTTTTATATAAAAAAAATTTATTCTTTATTTTTTATATTTTTATTTTATTTTATTTATTTATTTTTAATTAATTAATTTATTTATTTATTTATTTTTTGACTATGTTTGACTATTTGATAGATGGTTTATTTTTAATTAGATTTCATGAATAAAGAATTAATTATATAAGTGATTATTATATAATTTAATCAAAATTTGCATATATACACCAAGATTTGTTAAATTACTTACCATTTTATTAATTAATTGGTCAATTAATTGTATAAATATATTGAAGGTTTTATATAAATTAAAATAATAATATAAATAAATTAATAAATTAATAAATTAAATAAATATATAATGGAATTTTTACTTTTTCTAAGTCAAACTAGCCGTTATCCTAACAGCTAGTTGAGCCATCTCTACATCTATTTATACTTATTGTCTGGATCTGATCTCTCACATAGTCCTAATGATGAACCACACTGGTTGGTTCGAAACGCGTCGACCTCGTTCTTTGCCCACCTCAAACGCGTCGACCTCGTTCTTTTGCATGTGATTATTACCGAAAGAATTTCTACTAATTCATATTATGGATCACAAAACTTAGATTCCAAAAAATTTAAAATTAGAAGAGTCAATGTGCAAGGAGAAGTCCTTAAAATTTATATTAGATTCCTGAATTAAAAAAGTTTTTTTTTTAAGGGATACATACATGTATATCTTATAGTTTAGTCTTTTGAATTATGCACTGATTTAGTTTGGTAAGATAGGCCTCGTATGGAGTAACGGTCAATGTAATCTTTCTAATAGAAATTATGGGTAAGAATTAAAAAAAAATTGAATTTAAAATTGTTTTTTTTTTCTTATAAATATATTAATATAGAACCTATATATGTGTATGAGTGGGTTAATGTTTACCTTAGTAAAATATATATTTAGATATTGGAAAGAGAAAAATAATTAAAGGTAAAATAATGTAGTTATCTAATTGTAACTCATTTAATTTTTAACATAAAATATTAATAATGATAAAATATTCAAAAATATAATTTAAATAATGAAAAATTACCTCTATATATTTATCTTAATAACTTATTTACCAAGTATTACCTAACTGTAACTCATTTAATTTTTAACATAAAATATTAATAATGATAAAATATTCAAAAATACAATTTAAATAATGAAAAATTACCTCTATATATTTATCTTAATAACTTATTTACCAAGTATTAAATGGGATTAAAACTATCAACATGTAAGTCTTGTTTCAAATTTTGTATTCTAAAAAGAGATTTGCATATAATGAGATTTGATCTCTCTAGACCCTTGGTAGACTTTGCAAATTGAGATAAGATAAATTTATGGAAAAGACTTTTGGTTTTCTCATTCACAAATCAAGAAATGCATATTAGCAAAATCAAGAAGGTGAGATTCTACATTACACTGATAATGAAGATAATAGAGTTAACAATTATGATGAAGGAAATTTGAGATATTTTTCTAAGAAAAATATGAATTGGGAAAGTTGTTTTTTCTTTTACAGAAAAATGAGAATGTCACTTGCAATGAAAAATGCGAATCTTGCCTAAAATCTCTATGCTAGGTAATATTCTACAATAAATGATAATTATTCTACAATAAAATTGTAATAAGATAAGTGAGTTGACAATTATGATAAAGTTAATTTAAGATATTTTAAAAATATATATGAATTGGGAAAATTATTTTTTCTTTTCACAAAGATGAGAATGTCACTTGCAATGAAACCATTTCAAATATATGATAATAAGTTGAAGAATATATAAGAAATCATCTCAATTAAAATTCGATCCCTATTCACATATTTTCTTTATAGGATGAAGTTATATATATATATATATATATATATATATATATCCCAAAAGAGGGGATGGTAGGTAGAAACTAGTAGTTTTATTGAGGATGTTTAAGAGAAGCATAACTTGTTTAAAATGAATAATAAGATCAAGTATAAAATTCAAGCAATATATTTTAGAGTAGTGATATAGTAACATAGTAGATATATATCTATATAGTGTTAAAACCAAATTTAAAGTAAAAATGGTAAAAGAAAAAATGTATAACTAATTTTGTGGTCAAATAAGAGTAGTTGCTACCATGCCAAGTCTAAAATCATAAAATTCTCATTCTTTTCCATTATATTAAGCGAAATTGGATGTTTTTATAAGTCATTTCAATATATAACAGATATTGATTATATTAATAAAAATATGATAAAAATAACTTAACTTTCAATATTAAATATTAAAAAGAAAATAAAATAAAAATACTTTGAGATAGAATAATTTAACTTTATAATCAATAGTTTACAAATTTTATTTTCTTAATATTTAATAACTTGAAAATTAAATTGAATTTATATTAATTATTATTATAAAAATTAAGTATTTAAATTTGACTTTCCGTTTTTAATTTAAAACTTCTTATTATAACAAAATAAGTGAGACACTACTTAGTTAAATACAAATATTTAATATGTATATATTTTTTTCTAACTAAAAAATGTATATATATATATAGAGAGAGAGAGAGAGAGAGAGATTTAATATATATATTTTTCTCTAACTAAAAAGGTATGTATGTATATAAAAGTGCGAGGAGAGCAATTAAGGAAGCCGTTGATGAATATCTCAAAATTGACAAGATAAAAATCTACAAAGCCCTAACTAAAAGGAAAAAAAGGCAATATATTCGTAAAAGACAAGAGAATCTCTTACACCTCTCTAAGGTGGCTCCTAAGAAATTCTGGAGGCAGATTCTAACTAGGAAAACTAAATATAATAATAAAATTGCTTTACACGACTGGAATTCCTATCTTAAAAAGCTTTATGAATCTCCAAATCCCAGGGATTTTGAAACCCTACTCACAACGAAAGAAATTTTATCATTAGAAGACATTGATTTTGGGGTTGAATGCCTGGCAAATGGGAAAGCTAAAGATATTGAAGGTTACTAGGCGAAAATCTTAAAAATTGGAGGTTTTGTCCTCATCCCCCACATCCACAAGCTTTTCAACCAAGCGGTCAAGCAAAGGTTCCCTAAACCTTGGACTCAGAGCCTTATTATCCCTATTTTTAAAAGTGGGGATACAAATAACCCCTATAATTATCGAAAAATTATGATTAGCCCTCTCTTAGCCAAGTTATATGGTATTATTTTGGAAAAGAAGTTGAGCATTTGGCTTGAAAGTGAAGGTAAGCGGGCTAAAGGCCAAGCGGGTTTTAGAAGGCAGCACTCAACAACAGACCACCTCGTTACGCTTAGGATCATTGTGGAGGAATGCCGCAATGATAAATCCAATCTCTTATGTTGCTTTGTGGACTTTAGAAAGGCTTTCGATACGGTTCCTAGAAACAACCTATGGAATAGATTAGAAGAGCTAAATGTTCCTTTCGAGCTAAGAGCGGCCACTATAAGGTTATACGAGAATGTAATTGCCAAGTTAAAGAGCAATGAGGGGTGGTCGAAAGATATTAAGTGTAATATCAGAGTTAAACAAGGTTGCCCCCTCTCCCCTACCCTATTTGGCATTTACATCGACAAGCTAGAAGGTTGTTTAGAGGAAGCAAGATGTGCTGGCATGATCTTAGCTGGGATAGTCATCATCCTTCTTCTCTATGCTGACGATATTGTTCTTCTCGCAAGGTGCCCATCTGATCTTGATAAGCAACTTAGACTTCTTAAAGATTTTTGCTCTACCATGGATATGTATGTTAACACTAACAAAACAAAAGTTATGATTATCAAATCCAATGACACTTAAGCTAATTTTATGTATGACAATAGTAACTTGGAGGAAGTGTCTTCTTACAAGTACCTAGGAATTGATATTCATCACAAGCTCAACTGGAACTATAGCGTTCAGAAAAGGATTAATGGGGGGTGGAAAGCTTATTTTGGTCTTGAAAATAATTGTAAAACGGCAAACCTCGTAATGTGGGATAGAAAGAAGTTCCTCTTTGAAACTTTAGTCACTCCTGTTATCTTATATGGATGTGAGGTTTGGGGTTGCAACATCTCTAGAGAATCTTGGAGAAAGATTGAGCAAATCCAGAAGCATTTTATAACTTATAACCTTAAAATTAAAAACAATACACCCTATCCTATTATCCTTATAGAAGTGGGTCTTTCCCCTATCGAGAGCCTAGCTATGACTAGGCTTTTGTTGTAAAAGCACAAGCTCAATAGCATAGGAGACCATAGACTTCCTAAGCTAGCTTTAAATTCTAGCCAAAACCACCTAAGGCTTAAACGAGGTTGGTATAAAGACACCAGGGCCTGGTTAAACCATTGGGAGATCAACGAGAATGTTGCATTGCAAAACATTAATAACATTAAAAAAATTGTTACTACTAAGTTCAAAGAAAAAATGTGGTGTGAGAAAGATCTAGCAGCTAAAAGAAAATTAAGATATTATAAGGAGGTCATCAACCCCACCCTAGAAGATCAAAAGTATCTCTCTGTTTTAACTAGCTTAAAGAAGAAAATTAATATAGCCAAGATTAGAACGAACTCTCATGAGCTCCATAGTGAAACAGGTCGTTGGACAGTTCCTAAAACACCATGGATGGAAAGGATCTGCCATCTCTGTGAGAATATGAACATCGAGGATGAAAATCACTTCCTCTTAGAGTGCCCCGCATACAACCACATTAGAGCTCAATTTCATAATCTTTGTTGCAATACTGACCTTCCTAGCCTTTTAAGAAGTCAAAATTATAGTGAGCTTGGGAGGCTTCTCTCCAAGCTTTTTGAGCACAGGAATAAAATCTTAAATAAAATTAAATAACTCCTTTCTTTAGGTCCGATAGACCAAAGATTGGTCTCAGTGGACATTAACCATCATCATCAAAAGTTGTAATTTGTTAAGGGGTAGTTTAATTAAGAGAGGAAATAGTTTTTTTTCTAGAAATTTTTTCTAATTAATTTTAACTAAAATTTGGCAATTTTTTTATTTTTATTTTTTATTTTTTATTTTTTTTATTTTAATTTTTTTTAATTTGAGCCTAAGTTGTTATATATATATAATTAGAGTGTCTTACAGATTTTTCAAGAGGTTGAATCTATATATGCATTCAAAGAAATATTTTGATTAACAAAAAAGCACAATCCTACTTAAAATTGTATCGTTCGATTATACTAAAATATGTTATTTCATCTATAGATTTAATTTACATCATTTGTTAATATTTTTATAAAACAAATTTGAAACAACTATTTATTATTAAGATAATTTATTATATTTATTTATTTTATTTTTTCAAAACTTTTAATTATTTTTTCTTATTTTATTTTATTATGAGTTTAACATGTTATTTTTAAAAATAGAATTTAAGTAGATGAAAAGGAAAATAGTGAAATTAAATTGAATTGATAATCTCCACTAAAAGTGTATAACTATCTCCTAGATGTGGGTGCCTCGTAGAGCGCAGTTGGCACGCCACATGGGCTCCCCAACGTCGAGCAATTGTCCTCGCCACAAGGCAGCACATGGCCCTGGCATGAGTGCCATTAAATATGCCATGTTGGTTTTGCAACTCGATGCCATTAGTGGTATTCATTTCGTGCATTGTGAATTCTGTTGAGATTCAACAAGATGATGATCTTAGTGAAAATTGAGCACCTACAATTGGTGGGGCCCACAGGCTATTTTTAGGTGTTTGTCTATTTTTTAGAATGGTTGAGCAAATTCTATTTATAGCGAAGTCTATTTATAGATGTTGAGAAAATTCTATTTATAGATGATGTTCTATTTTTAGATGTATGTGCGAAGTCTATTTATAGATCGCATGTCTATTTATAGATGCATGTCGACTATTATTATCCCTTAATAATAGTTGGATAATAAATATTAATCTATTCTCTTGAAGCACTTGAAATCAGTTAACTGAAGTGGCAAAACAGTTAGCTGAAGGAATTTCGAGTTCTAAGGTTGGTTGGTGGGACATGCAAGTGGACTTAGTTGTAACTGAGTGATTCAAAGTTGTAACAGAGTTGGATGTGTAGTTATGTGAGTTGTAAAGTAGTTTAACCCAGTTAAGTGAGTTAAAATCAATTGTGCTAGTTGTAACTAAATGTAACTAAAGATACACTAGTGAGAGATCAGTGAATTAAATATTAAATTAATTCACATGGAGTGATCTCACATGCAACTAAAAATTTACTACTATTAACTACATGCATGTCAGATCTAGTGGAGACTCGGTTGAGAGATAGGTGAAAGGGACAGTTGACTATCATTTACTATATTGGATTGCACTCTTGCAAGCCAAACACACATTAGATATGCTCATGAGGATTGCACAGTCAAGGAGGGTCCAATTGCATCGAATTGGTCTTTGTAATCAACTTGGATTGCGCAGTGGAGGCAGGTTATTGTGAGGCAGAAAATTGGCTAAGGCATTTTCCAAATTTCTGCATGATAGTGTGAGACGATTTTATATTGCACTGAGAGCTCTTGGAGTAGAGTTTTGTATGAGATTGTTCAATGATCCATGATATATACATTATATATGATAGTGGAGTTTTTAGCTTTATGCTTTCCCGGTAAACATCTGTGTTATGTGTGAATTATCTTTCTTCAAGTGTTTGCAATTGGCGATCGTGTTTTAAATTTCCACAAAGATTTTTGTAGAAGCGATTATGTATTTAACAGTGGCATATAATTTTTAGATCAGGAGAATCCAATCAATACATAATTGTATTAAAAGTTCTACAAATTCATTCATGTCCATCCTGTTTGTAGAGCGCCCTGGCCATTTATAGGCAATGGCGTCGTCTCCCCTCAGCGTTTCTCCTTTCGTCTCTCTGCCGAATCGGGCTCGGCTCTATTAATCCTTGTTGCGCCTCCAACCCTCTCTCAACCCTTCAGATGCCCTACGCCCACTCGTTCCACGCTGCATACAGCCTCACTGCTCGCCCATCTCACTATGTTCATTTTCCTCACCCGCATTCTCATAATTCTACCAACTCCATGCCTTACTACCATCGAATGCGTTGTTGTAGAGACGGAGGCCAAGGTTCGCCCTCCCGCCCTCCCATCCCTGCCACGGTGGAGCACTCTGTGGATTTATCCTTGGCCATGGATGCGTCGGAGGATCTTGACCCTCATCACCTCTCTGTTGATATCTCTCTTCGAATTCCTGAAGCCCAGTCATGCCCTTCTAGTTCGGGGTCTAGGAAGAGGATGCGAAAATCAACTCTTTCCCCCTCTTTCCCTCAGCAGCCTCAGAAAATGGTGGCTCTGCCCATCAAACCTGTGGAGGATTCTTTGGATAGCAGAGGTAGCAACAGTTCTGCAGAAGGGGGCAACGCATAAGCAACGGGTGCTCGTTCCACCTCCACGCCTGAGCTGGATCCTTAGCTCTCTAAGCCAGAGGACAACCGCTCCGATTATGGTCGCTACATAGAGGAAAAGCAGCCTCCTCAACAAATTTAGGATGCAAAGGACCAGAATGCCTAGCGCCATGGTTCCTCATTTTCTAGCTTAATTATAGTTTCTATGCTTATTTACATTTTGTTTAGCAAACTTAGTTATTGGGTTCTACTTTTTAATGCTAGTTTCCCCTTAAGAGGCAGCTCCTATTATGCTCTGTGGACTGGTTTATGGGCTAGTTTCCCCCCAAGGGACAACCTCATTTTTGTCTTTTTGAATTTTCTCTTTCCCACCGAAATTGGCTAACTTAGAAATTTTGGTCAGGAAGTTGGCGTGTACCTCTATACTTTTTGTATCATATATATTACCAAAAAAACAACAACAACAACAACAACATAGATATTATAATATATAAAAAGTAAAATGATACATAAAACTGTATACAAATTATATTATAATTTTCTAAACTCTTAATAAAGATTATATTTAGGAAATTTTGTTTTTTAAAAGATTTAGGAAAATGTTCTTAATTTGATCAAATATGAGAAGGAAAGAAGTATTAAAACCTATACATTCTTAATAACTTAAAAATTGAACTCAAACTAAAAATATAATAACATTTCTCCCAACCATTTAAACAAAATATAATATGTTGTAAGTATTACAATGTATCAAAAGTAAAATAATACATAAAACTTTATTTATAAGTCGTATATAAATAAGTTGTGTTTCATATATTTATATAAGTCAAAATTAAGTTGACTCTTCACTCAAAAATGCTAATTATTTCTTTGAACAGTAAACTAGCAATTGCACCATATGTTGCAAAGGAAACGCTGTAAAGCTAACATAAGAAAGAGTAGTATAGAGGAAAAAATATAACATTTCTAACTATCACATTCCACACTCTAAGAGGATCTATAATTTGTGCCATTTATAGGAGTTTGAGGTAGAGGATCACTTCATATTCAAGGGTTTGGTCTATTACACGATTCAAGGGTGTTTTCATTACTTATAACAAGAATCTTGACATCCCTCATTTCTTTCTTCTAATATTTGGATCAAGAATGCTTGGTTCTCTTTCTATAGGAAGCGACTTTACACATGAGACAGATCCTACATGGCCCCCTTAGTCCTCATCCCACTGGTTACACTAGCTCAATTGTTCTAAATGTCACAACTATTGGGAAAGAATTTCTAAAAACATTTGGCACTAGATCAATAAGACTATGCATCTCCTCTTGGCTCCTATGCAATGCCAAGGGGCCTTTTTGGAGCACATGCTATTATCATACTATTTCCGTTGGAGCATTTTCTGCACACCGATCTGCATTCTGTCAGCCTACGCATCCTTTTAGCACCTTTGCAGTTATGTTTTAGACCCTCTGATTTTTTTCGGTAAAGCGAAATTTGTTGGAGAAAATAGCTTTGCACATGAAATGAAGCTCAAAATCAAATCTGCATAATCTTATATAATGCGACCATGTTCTTGCAACTGGTGCATGAACTCCCTCTCGTGGGTAAAAAATATGGCTAGAGAAAACTTCCCAGCACTTTTATAAACATCTATAACTACCTTGAATGTGAATTCGTTTGGGTGAAAACCCTTCTGTTTCATTTTGTAAAACATTCTTCTAACACCATCTACCAACCCTAGCTTCCCATATAGCTAATTATGATACTTGCAAATAATTGTATCTGGTTCAAGCCCTTTGGGTTGCATGCTTATAAACATCTTGTAAGCTTCATTAATCCTCCCAGTGCTACCAAATGCATATATAACAGTATTGTAAGAAGACACGTCAAGATCCAATCCAGAAGCTCTCAGTTCATCACAAGCTTCTAAAGCACTACTTAACAGTAATTCGATGAAGATAATGATTAAATAAGCAGATTTGGCATGAATTGTGGCTAGAGCGAATGCTAAGTCTCGCTGAAAATATAGTGGAGGGGTGGATTTGAGGATCTTTATTTGTCATATGACTATTATGCATATGTAGAATATCATCCTCGGGTTTGTGAAAAGGAAAATCCTGCCCTTGATCAGGTTTTCTTGTTAGAGCAATGGAACAATAACGGAGGGTTAGGGTAGAAGAGAACCTTTTATTGTCCACCCATCATAGTTTTCAGACTCTGCTGAGTCTACCTGATCTCTCTGAGTCTGAATGATCCGGCGAGTCGAGTCAACCCAGTTGGTCAAGTCTTGGAAAAAACTGGTTAGCCCCAGGATGACTTGATAAAACCTTGTTTTCATGGAAAATACTCACCATGTGAACTCATACTTGGTCAAAACCTGTTATGCGGCCTGCCTTGTGAGTCTTGCTAAGTCAAAGCGGAATCGACTCACCAGAGCCTTTATAAAGTCATATTCGGGGGTCACTTTGCTCATTTTTACTTGTTTTCATCTCAAATTGGAGAGGGTGTCTTAGTTACGGTTTAGAGAAGCAGCTCAATAGCTGATCATTGTGAGTTGTTGTGTGAGTGAGAAGTGTTTTGAGTCTTGTGTGAGGAGGGCCAAGGTGTATTGAGCAGTCATGATTGAGTGAGCACTGAGGTGAATTGAAGAGTCAAAGGTGAGTGAGGCCCATTGAGGAGCATTTTGAGAAATGGTGTGAGGCATCTTGCCATCATTTCGTCATCTCAGCATTGTGAGCAAGAGGTGTGAGTAACCATCGTAAGTCAAGCACCATTTACCATTTTCTCTGCACCGTACTTTCAGACAAGTGCTCGTTCTCACTAAATCTTGCTATGTACCGCAAGATGTATGTTCTCACTTAGCGTGTTTCCTAAATTCTTCTTGGGTTTTACCGTTCAATTATATATGAGGTCTCATAAAACTTAAAAATACCAGCTATGACATGACATGCTTATGTTTTTTTCGAGTTCGTACCGTTGGTCGAGTTTTGTTACATGTAAAATTGAAATCTCCTCCTTGAATAGCTTATACTACAGTGTTACATACCATAGTATATACCGTTAAGAAGGAAGAATTGGTCCAATCTATTGAATAAAATTTCAATGCTAAAACCTCGTACATTTTCGGAGGAAATTTAAACTAAAGAATTAAATTACTTTATATAAATAAATATTAGAATCTAGGCATTTCTAGGAGGCAGAAATATCTCAAATATTTTGGCATTAATAAGTATTATTTTTTTTAACAAGAACAAAAGGGGAATAAGTTTGAACTTACAAATAAGCTTATAATCCCTAATTATACTCAGGACGTAACTTTGCTTCTTGTGAGGCAGCTTGACTATTTGTGCATATACAACTTCTGTTTCAGAAATTTCACCTTTTTTCTGTTATATCTTTTCTTTCTCTCCCACTCTCTCGAATTTTTAAAAGAGCCTTTAATTAGTGTCACTGTATTCTTCAGAATCTTCTTTTAATGAGTTTATTTGCTTATCTTCTGAAGGGTCCCAGGTTCCCCAGTCTTTTGTGACTTGGCCTATTTTGTTTTTCTGTTGTTGAATTTGATTGATTGACTTTCCTTTTATTAATAAACTCCTTTGATTTGGTCTTGTCCTTCATTTTCTACATCTTTTGACATGAGCATAGTTTTAAAAATTGGCCAATCTGAACAGGTAACTGGTCAAACCAGCTGGTCAGATAGCCCTGGGCATCGATCCGGTACAAAAATCCAGTTAGAGAGCTGTTTTGTACCAGTTAGGTATCAAACTGGCTGGTTTGGTACCTAGTCAGTACAAACAGCCCTGAACCAGCCGGTTGCACTCCTAATCAGTCCCGTCCAAATTTTGTACTCTGAACTTCTCCAAAATTACAATAAGAGCTGTATGATTTTCCATTATATTTTTTAACTATCTCTGTACAGATTCAAACCCAAATGTGTGATATGCTTGTATTCATATCAAAGTTGGATTGTATGACATGTACTTGTTGTGGTTTCAGATCTTTGTTTGGCAGTTAATATAAATACACTCGTTACACAAAGCCATAGTTCCATGGTATGCGAACCACATCAGCATGGACCCAATTCCGGACACTCTGCACTTCTATCCACCAATTCTGCAAGTAGGGGCGACGGGAAACGCCCCCTCCCCACCAAAAACATTTGACCAAAAATGAAACATATGAAATAAGAGAACTGATATGATACAAATTTATCTACAGATACAAAAAGGGGGAAATTTTTTGAAGCTAATTTAGATAAATAAGAGAATTGATATGATAGAAATTTAGGGAAATTTTTTGAAGCTAATGATGATTGAGTTTCACCAATCTGATTTATCAGAAGTTTCAATAACAAAAAAAATAGAGGGACAGAGTGCCCACTGCTCAGAATGTACAGAGACATCACCATCGTGTTCAACGCCTTGCTCCAGAGGGAAGAACATCCCCTGCGTATCATCGCTACTCCAAATTTTTGGTGAAGGGCGCCTCATTGGTATGATTAATGCCGTTGTGTTGCTAGATCACCAATAATGATGCACCCATTGGAACCGCGGAGGAGACGAGCAGATCCCCAATTGGACCCAATTCTGGACACTCTGCGCTTCTATCCACCAATTCTGCAAGCAGGGGCGACGGGAAACGCCCCCTCCCCACCAAAAACATTTGACCAAAAATGAAACATATGAAATAAGAGAACTGATATGATACAAATTTATCTACAGATACAAAAGGGGGAAATTTTTTGAAGCTAATTTAGATAAATAAGAGAATTGATATGATAGAAATTTAGGGAAAATTTTTGAAGCTAATGTTGATTGAGTTTCACCAATCTGATTTATCAGAAGTTTCAATAACAAAAAAAATAGAGGGACAGAGCGCCCACTGCTCAGAATGTACAGAGACAACACCATCGTGTTCAACGCCTTGCTCCAGAGGGAAGAACATCCCCTTAGTATCATCGCTACTCCAAATTTTTGGTGAAGGGCGCCTCATCGGTATGATTAATTCCGTTGTGTTGTTGTATCATCAATAATGATGCACCCATTGGAACTGCGGAGGAGACGAGCAGATCCCCAATTGGACCCAATTCCGGACACTCTGCGCTTCTATCCACCAATTCTACAAGCAGGGGCGACGGGAAACGCCCCCTCCCCACCAAAAACATTTGGTATTTGTTGCTCTTCCCAAGTTCTACCACCGATTCCACCATGTTACTACTGATCTCCCGTTCTTCATACACGATGGACTCCCCCATATTATCCCCACAACCGAGCCGCCCAAGGGATTTTCTGGGATTCAAAATCCAAACTTGCAGGGCCTCTTCGTCAAGCCTGTTCCCCTGCTCTCTGTTTATTTCTGCATTCGAAAACTGGTATACATCCGCGTGACCAGAAGAAGAAAATGAGCCGGCAGCCATCGGAGAAGAAAATGAAGTCGAGGTATGAGAGAAGAAACCCTCACTGAGTTCCCTCACGGACATCTGATATTCGTTAGGCTGTATAACTGATTAAAATAACATAATTTAATCCTAGGGTTGAGATGGTTTGAATCGTCTAACATTCAAATCAAAGGTGCATAATGGTACACGTACTCATTTAGCAAAGTTATTTTCAAATAAGAACACTTTACAAACAGAAAAACGATTATTATTTCTTTTGAATAATATAGGAAAACAAACTTTTTAAGAAAAAACTATAATTTTATTAATGCAAATAAAATTACATTCTATATGTGCTAGTCTCACTCATAATATACATAACTGCCAATAATCCAAAAACCATCTCTGGTTTAAAAAAAAAAAAACCATAAACCATTGACAAAATTAAAAAAAACTCTCTATATACTGTAAAAACATAACGAGTGTCAATAGCCTCTACGACCTTACAAAATCATCAAAATGACATAAGTGATGTGAATGCAATTAAACATAACCAGTGGCAATAGCCTCTACGACTTTACAAATCATCAAAATGACATAAGTGATGTGAATGCAATAAGGCACACTAAACCATAGAATCACCAAAAATTTGTAAAAACATGATATCTTTTTCAATTGCAAAAAAATGAGTTTTAGATTGAGAAGTTTCACATAATTATTTATACCCTCCCCAAATTGCTTTGAAGTTTAAAAAACTGATTTTCCTGAATGTATAGAACTGCTCCTTCACCGTAATTTCCATTTTCAAATAGAATATTGAGTTAATTGTAATATTAAATAAATTCGAAAAGAGACTAATGATAATAAATTAATAGTAAAATTATACCATAAAAAAAATATTATTAAATAAGTGAGAATTAAATTAATTAAATATAATATAAATGACCATGATGAAGGATAAATTAATGATTTTAAAATATAAAATAAATTAAAATATTATATTATTTTACATAGATATGGAAAAGAAATCTCAAGATGTAGTATTTTTATAAAATTTTGGAGAAAGATAAAACAAATCCAAAATTGTTTTATAACTTATAATTTAAATTACTAGACCTTTTTGTTGTGGGATAAGAAAAAAATCTTATTTGATATGCTTGTCATTCTTGTTATTTTATATAGATATGGATAAGAAGCCTCTATGTAGTATCTTTAGAAAATTTTGGAGAAACAAATCCGAAATTGTTTTATAGCTTATAATTTTCATTGCATGGTGCTCTAGAGCTCAATATTGGGGAGATGAACTATAATGTTTAACATTTCGTGTCACTCAAAATAAAACAAAATAAAATAAAATTAATAAAATCAAGAGCATGTAGCTAATAAAATTAAAAATAAAATTACCGCAAGTTTAGAGAAGCTATTGAAATCAAGAAAAGAAAAGAAGACCCCTTAAGCTGAATAGGGATGACGGGTGAAAAATTAGCAGATGTTGGATTCCATCTCTGTGCTCCTATTTTTTATTCCTCTATCCTTGTTTCTTTGTCTCTCTTTAATTTGAGTCATTTTCCTTATGTTTTGAGTGCTTATTTGATTTATATACATATCTGTAAATATTTATCATTATTATTATTATTATTTGGTTGAGGCCACATTTATTGATTGGTTTATGTTTTCATGCACGGCAGGCTAGGTGGACAACCTTTCTAGGTGAATTCGATTTCGATATTAAACACCTAAAATGGAAAGAAAATTGTGTCGCTGATGCATTACGTAGAAAATCCCATCACATATATGAAATTTCATACAGTCAAGTGGAATTTAATTTTTCATATCTGATTAAAGAGGTTGCTAATAAGGACCCAAAATACATGTTTGTATGGCAGCAAACTAATCAAACAAACAGTTCTGAACAACAGATTGATTACAACATAAATAAAGATAATTTATTGACATTTAGAGGCAGGATGTACATTCCTAATCAGGTAATTATTAGACTGTTAATTTTGGATGAAATTCATGAGAGACCTTATGTTGCCCATCCTGGATATCAAAATTTGTTCTTTGTTATAAAGAAAATTTATTTATGGCCCGAAATGAGAAGATATATCCCAAAATATTTGGCCAAATTCCTAGAGTGTCAGCAAGTCAAGGTTGAACATCAACATCCAGCTGCGTTGCTTCACCCGCTGCCCATTCCAAAATGGAATTAGGAAGTAATTTCTCTGGATTTTATAACAGGGTTTCCTAAAACCAGGATACCAAATGATTCAATCATGGTGGTAGTGGATAAATTGAGTAAAGTAGCCCCTTTTATTCTTGTTCAATTTATATATAAAACTAGGAAAATTGCATATATATTCATGCCAGAAATATTTATACTACATGAAATGCCAAAGGTTATGATCTCTGACAGAGATGTAAAATTCACATCTACATTTTGGAAAACTCTCTTTATGCGCTTGGGTACTCAAGTTCGGTTTAGCATTGCTTATCACCCACAAGTTGATGGGAAAACATAGCGAGTAAACCAAGTGTTGGAAGATATGTTATGAATGTATGTGATAAAAGAACCCAGTAAATGGGAGGAGTATATCCACTTAGTGGAATTCACATACAATAATAATTATCATGAATAATTGAAAATGAGCCCTTTTGAATTTTTATATGGAAGAAGATGTTGAACACCCATCAATTGAAATAGCCCAGAGGATAAGCTAATGTTGGGACCTGATGTGTTAGCAGAAATGGAATTCACTGTAAAAAGGGTCTGATAGAATTTGAAAGTGGCTCAAGACATACAGAAGGCGTATGCAAATAAAAAAATAACTTATAAGGAATTTCAGGTAGGGGATCACGTGTATGTTCAAGTAAAACACAAGAAAATCACCCTGCAATGGACGGGATGCACGAAATTAGCTCCTCAATATTGTAGACCCTTCCAAATACTAGAAAAAATTGGACATGTTGCATACCAATTGGCGTTACCTAGCTACATATGATTCCATAACGTATTTCACATATCCTTATTAAAAAATATGTATATGACTCTACGCATATTATTAATTAGCAATATTTGCAGGTAAAAGTTTTAATAAATAATTTGTATTTAATGGTTGATTATGTTTATTAAAAACTCGTCATTGATGAAATTTATAATGTGGAATAGGTAGAATCAGACAAAGAGTTTCTAGTAGATCCTCTACGTATTATCAGTCGGAGAGAAACAATGCTACGAAAGTGAGCTATCATCCAGGTTAAAGTGCAGTGGAGGCACTTTAGCTCGGTAGAGGCCACCTAGGAGGTTGAAAGTTGGATGCGGGAATCATATCCTAACATGTTCCAAGGGCATGAATAAACACCGAGGATGGTGTTTCTCTCAAGGGGGGAAGATGTAACATGCCTGAGCATATAAAAATTTGGAATTTATTTTATTTTACTATGTAAGACTTGGTAATTCGGTTCGTTAAAGGCTGGTAAAATAACTTAGAAATAAAGTGTTGTGGTTATTATTCTATTTGTTAAGAAAATGATGCTTAGTTAGAGAAATGATGGGAAAGACTTAAAGAAAAATAAAATCTCGAGTTTCCAGGTAGTTAGACGGTTTATTTCTTCCCTGGAGGGATTAAAATAAAATATCTCAGTTGGGAAAAGCGCGGAGAGGTTGAAAGGAGGAAGTAAGTGTGGAACAGAGAACAAGTTTGTGACAAGACACTATTTAGATAAGTAATTGCACTATTGAAGGGTATTCTTGAGCTGATGACAACTAGTGGATGCTATGAAAACAAAACATTCTAGACTGGGTTGGGGGTCTTGAGGTCCCAGAATGACTATTGTCTTTAACTATTCTGGAAACTAGGAGGCTCGGGGGGAGACCTGGACGTAATTTGTAGTCTCATAGGTTGGGTAGTTAAATGAGTCTTTTTCCTGGTCAATTTCTCTGACAAAGCCAAGCAAAGAATATAAGTAATATGGTTTGAACAAAACCGAATATTAAATGTTTGAACAAAACCACATGCCATCCATGAAAAAATAATTTGTAACCAAACTGTATAATACAACATGCTTGAACAATGGCCAGAGCCCGAGAGTAGTAACAACCTATATTGGTCACAATACTAAATAATTAAGGATACTATATACACAACAGTAAATACAAGAAAAAGTGACCATCATTCCAGTGACATAATTATAAAGAAAATAGGGCAAAAATTCATTCACATCATTTCCATTATAATAAGAATTTCTTCAGTATGAAAATAACCCATGTAACTTGGTGGACAAAGAGTACATTCTACAATTCTGTTGAGTAGGTAAACCCTTTCTCTTCTAAAAAAAAAAAACATTTTACAAAGATGAATCTTGAATGACCTCGCTAAACAGTCCTCAAATGAACAAAAACCCTCTTTGGAGGAATACTGTAAATCTCATGAAAACATTATTACATATACATCTGTGTCAGGTATTGAACCCTATCCATGAATTAAAATGATCAATTGTCTCGAGGAAGGTGAGAAATACAAAAAGCTTGTTATACGAGAATAACCCCAAGAAGTTAACGCTCATACCCTTGAGCACGAACTTCCAGAAAGAAGTTGCAAATAGTCTGAGCCGAATCACACCCGTTAAGAACCGAGGGTTATATGAGACACGAACAGATGAATGGAGGAAACATGAAATTATACTCAGTTACTAAATATCACAAGGGTTTGAAACCCTAATTAGAAAAACAACATACCTTTTGGAACCTGTGTCGAAAGCATAGTGAAACATACAAGAAATCCCTGACACCAGAGGAAGGGATTAAGTCACACCAGTGTATAACTGTGTCGGAAACAAAGCACCCAAAACAGAAGCGGTGGCATATTACCTAGAGCAATGAAGTTTGATCTGTGCTTTTAAGCAGAAAATCCCTGGAGCGACATCGTGTGGAATTCTAGTTTCACCTATGCAATAACACTATAAGATCCCAAAGGAGAAAGAAAAAAGGAAATGGTGTTGCTTATAGGGTTGTTAACGATGAAGCGTAGGGAAATGACAGAGGAGGAGAAAACTCATAGTGGGGTTAGAGAAAGAACCTGGGTGCAGAGTATAGCGCCATCGCGTTGAAAGGGCAGAATGACATCACCGGTAGCGAGCCAAAGTGGGAACGGTTACCATCAACCAACTCTTGCAATCTCCACAGTTCGATAGGAGTTAGGATGCGTGTATGAAGGAGATTGAACCATATGTAAATTACATTAAATATCGATAACAAAGAAACAACTCACCTGGTGGAGTCTAGAGAATTCTTCATTACCTTAACATAAAACTCATTATGAAGACCGTACTCTCAGTTATCAAGACACAAGATGGTACAAAACATCAATCTCCATAGTCAATGCCCTAACTTCTTAAACAAGGGAGTATAATTGTGGGGTCGAGGTTTAAGACTGCAATTTGATGACCAAACTAATTAGATCTCCAACCTTACCCTTCGCCTCTATGTCAAACCTACCTCTTCCTTGTAATGTCTACTTAAGAATACAAATCTAATGATGTGTTCTCATATAGACATTGTAACCATTAATATTTCCTTTTGTTTTTTTTTTTGGGTAAGGGTCTTTCAGTGATTGACCCATGATGATTGTTTCTGATATGGGTGGTCGTTGTGGTGTGGTTGTGTTAAGCACATATATATATATAATTAAATATTTTCTACCATTTACTTTTTCTTTATTTTTTGAGTTTGACAAGGATGAGTGTTACACATCATTATCATCATATGTTGAATTTATAAAATTACAAAGAATTAAACATTAGCATTAAACAATTTAATCACGTTAGGGATATTTTAGGGAACTAATATTCGATTTCTTTATAAAAAATAATTTCAAAATTATAAATTTAATAAAGATTAATAACTTATTCTAAAAATAAAGATAACGAATATTGACCCAAATTAGAATTCAATATCAAAATATCTATTACAATATTGACCTTCTTAACTTCCTAAGTCATCCAAATTAAATTATATTATATTTTTCATAAAAAATAAGATTCTAGATGAATTTAAATAATTATTACCTTTTCAAGATTTGAAAAACTAATTATGGTATCAATGGACGTTAGTAATCATCATTATTATCATATTTTGAATTTACAAAATATGAAATATTAATAATAAACAATTTAATAACATTTGAAATATTTAAGGATATTGATTCTATTTCTTTATAAAAATAACAATATTATCATCTTAAAATTATAATTTTAATAAAGATTAATAGCTCTTTTAAAAGATTGAAAATCATAAAAATAATAAAAATAATAATATTTAATTTTTCATTTTTAGAAACCAAATACCTTCATTATCACACATATATAAAAAATTAAATAAATAAAAATTTAAAGTACATTCAATTTGCCATGATCCCATTTGATTATAATCAAATTCATAAGGGAAATGCTAAGTCAATGGTTAACTTAATACTTTTTCATAGTGTCTATTGAATATCATCATATTCTTATCCAGTAATCATGATGGAAAAGTAGTAATAGTAAGTCAACAATTGACTTACTATATGATTTTTTTTTGTAAATTCCAATCGTAGATTTCTATTAATAGCAAAAAAGAAGATTACATAGATATAACTTGGTAACTATACTGACTGTCCAAAAGATCGTGAGACACTCTTGAAGGAAAAAATAAGCTAATTGTAGGAAGCTTATTGTGCCATCCAAAAAACGAAACTATATTACCAAGTCCAAAAGTATCCAATAGATAGCCACCACTAACTACTGAATAAAAAACCAATAGACAAAACAACTAGTAGATAGCCCCCAACGACTATTAAGTACATCATAAGAGAAGCATTCAAAAATACATGGAAATATAATGGACATGTTAGTCCAAGATGATGACTGGAGAAAGTGGAGGAGAGTTTTCATTTGAAATGTTCAGGGGTGGAACATTGTTTAAGGGAGGAGTGTTGATGATTGTATTGTTCTCCTGATGGTCATTTGATTCAGGTATGATTCAGAAACCATTTATTTTTCCACATGATTTAATATGATGACGATATCATCGATGGGTTGTGATGGAGTGAAGAAAGTGCAATATTTGTTTCCTGAACTTTCCAGGATCAAGAACCCATTTCAACGAGCTGCTGCAAATTGCATAATGAGAGTGATATATCCGGTCCCCAAACTCCCTCACTTCTAGCTGCAAAATATCCTTTCGAACTTCTAGAGTAACTGAGCCAAAAAATGTGGCTACCAATTCCCAACCAAATAGTCATGTGTGTCTAGAGGAGGAGCTGCCCGAAGCGCCACTGTGACAACTAGGAAACATTTGTCGTGGAGCCATCGCCATCGAAAACCTGCCAATAAAAAATAAGACCAAGATGTGAAACAAGTGGTAGAGGACCTGACTATGGGACTTGCCAGACAAACATAACCTACAGAAGAAGTGTCATTGGAAGAACTTTTGTAAATTCACCCCTGAAGAGAAACACCACTGAAAAGACAATGCCCCCAATGATTTAAGGAACAACATGAGACGCAAAATTTAGAAAGAAAAATTGCCTTCACGCCAATAGACTAGGTGTAGAAAGGAGTTTTGCTTCGAGACTGAGAAAAACCCCTTAGCCAAAAATAATGAATACACATAGCTGGATATGCCCATTGAGTCCCAAGAAATTGAAGATCCAGACCTGAACAAAATGTTATTTCTTGGACAAAACAAAGGGTAAGAGAGGGCAGAATGCCTATCAAAACCAAACCGAGAAAGTGCCTTGTAACCAAATTCTTCTAACCAAAACTAGACAATGAAAAGAAATGCTTGTCGTGTCAGAATTTTGGGAGGTTGCTGAAGGAAGAATTGTGACCAGTTTGAAACAAGGCCCCGACCCATAACTATGTAAAAATAATACAAAAAAACATGGACACCATAGGTGAAACCAAACGCTGAGACCAACATAAACTTCTACAAGACACACTCAAGGAACTTAGGATTACCCAAATTCCAAGATTAACTTACTACATGATACTTACTATTTGTCTTAAACCATAACTTAAAAAAATCTTATATTTAAAAATATTCAAATTTCTATCAACTCACTTTAAAATATAGTTTTATGTGTTTCAAAATGGAATTATTCCAACTACATAATTTACAATTTAAATATTTCAATATCAGTATCCCTTTGTTAATAAGTGTAAAATTAACATAAATCTATATTACCTTACTCGTAACTAAACCGAACCAAAAAGATGCGTTAAACTTATCACATAACTAGAACCGAGTACGTTTGAAGTAGTAGTTAACTCAACCGACTTAAAGCAAAGTCTCCTTGTCTTACAAATATTTGTGGATTTTTTTGTTTTTTGTTTGTAAACTTAGTAGTGCCTTTCTATTTTCTATTCATAAAAACAAAATGCAGGTTATAGAAATATACAGCGTCGGACCTCAACCTGCCCGTAGGAAACCAGGTCTTTTGGCTATCTTAAACATTTATAGGCCATCCAAAACTTAAACAGCTTAAAGTAGTCTCTTACTGTCTTTAAAGGTCCATTATCTATCTTTACATCCATAAACATATAGGAAAAGTAAATGCTATCCGTTTTCATTGCAAAAAAAATATAATTTAGATAAATTAGTCCTCAGAAGACTCTATAGGAGCCGGATCTTTAACACTCGATCCTGGCATATCAATCTGATGCATGCTTTGCAATTGCCTGTCGATATGTCCGAGTTGGACGTTCTGGTGGTGCTGCTATAAATTGATCTCCTTGATATCTCTGCGAATTTCCGCCAGAATTGACGTTGCATGCGGATCTCCCTTGATCTCTTGGATTGTAACAATCACCTTCACCAATATACATTTGAGGGTCCAGTAGGTGCTAATGGGGTGTTGGAAAAGTGACAGTCTGCTACGGGTATTACTCGTATCAGCTAAAATTGGGTCCATATCTTCCTTGGCCAGTTCAACTTCCTCTTTTTCCCTTACATCTTGTTCCCACCCGGAGATCAAGGATTTGATATGGTTGGGAGTGCCATCCGAGTAGGCTTGAAATAAATTCTCCATTACCTCTTTACCAAAATTTCATCCTTGTCTAGCTGGTGCAGCTTTGGCTTTCCCCTTAGCTTTTGCTTCCTTCTTGATCGACTGAGCTTTAACCATTGTCTTCAGAACCCGGTCTTCCAACAAATATTTGTGCAGGTGAGAATTGCTAGGAAGACCTGCTATATTACAAAGCATGGCAATATCAAAGTTACATGAAGTGAAAAGAAGAGCTTGGTGTTGTCTGGAAGCCACCAGATACTTGACATCCCTACCAGGAGAGATACCAACTTGCACGGTTGACAACGCCTTAATAGACAGGCAGGACACCACCTTCTAGACGTTTGCGTGCCCACTCTTTGAATTATTAACCGTAAACCTAATACTGTGGAACAGACGCAACAAAACCACAAAACTAGCCCCAACTACAGAGAAGACTGCCCTTTTAATTTGGATAATAACAACATGACAAACAACAATAGCCCGAAAAACCCAGACGAAGGAACATATAGTAACTTTCACCAGCTAAGAAATTATAATTCTGAAAGCAAGACACATGGTTTTAGCTAGAGCACTGACCCGCTTCCCACCCAAACCATTGCAGCCAAACATTATCGACTCACCGCCCACAGGAAAATCATTATAAGCCATACGGTCAATTTCCCAAAGGTGTTGACTGCCATATGTATTAGTTACAGAGACAAGCAAAGGCCAGAAAAAAGAAGGGTACCAAAGAATGTTGGGAAAACAACAATCTAGAGCCACATACAGACATGCAAGGCCATTACCGCACCATGCAAAAACTTCTACAGGCAAACATGAATTAATGAAGTTCGGCCATGCAAGGCCAGTAGAAAAATCAGAGCAAACAAAAGTAACAGAGGCAGTTGCAACTTGAGGGTGGTGGCACTTAATTATGCCCTCCTCAGGAAGGTGAGTGGCCAAATTACCCACCAAAACCCCACAACTAAAATACAAAGAAGAGGAGGCGTAAAGTTCATTAAGAACCAAGCAAGAAACGATAACATCTTTAAGAACTAGGTAATCCAAAATAACCAGGACCTTGTTTAACATGGACGGAGAACCAGATACACGCTTCATGGCATAGGTGAGAGGAGAATTCGATACATACCCTTCGATACATGTTGAAGTTGATAGAGCTCTCCACCGACTGTGTAACTACCTCTTGATGCTTTGCACTCCACCGACTACCATACACCAGAAGACGACAGAAGGAATGTTCATATGCCGCTTCCACCTCCCGCGCCGACACTTTCCCCTAGACTTTTTTGACAGGCCACCTGATGTGCCTAGTTGTTCGGCATGCTTCATTAATTCTGTCATTAAGCTCTGTGGGTGGACTGGCCCACCATTGTCAGCACGCATTATCATCGATGTGGGTTTGGCGGTTGTTGCATACACTCGCCACATCTCTTCCCATGTATCTCTCCACGCAGCGCCACTTGGCACCCCGATTGGGGGTAAAAATATTCGTGGATTTTTAAATACAAATAGTTATAGCAAAACCGCCCCTTAACAGAGCGATGTTGTTGCTTTCTCCACTTTAAGCTCAGCTTGCTGCACCACCCAGTGAGATTATGGCATCAAAAAAATATCTCAAACTCTCCGACACAAAATCAATTTTTAAAGGAGATTAAAGTAACACATTATTGTTTTTGGATGAACGCATTTCGAATTCTTATTAATATTCATCATCATTATTTCTTCAAATCTCTAGTGAAATTCATCATCAAAGAAAAAATAGATATTGAAATCAACGAATGACATAGATATGCAACATTAAACTACAAACAGTTGTAAAAAATAAAAGATCATTAAAAATAAATTTAGTCAAATTTACTATAATACTTAGTATTTTTCTATCAAATAATAAATAAATAAACTAATAAATTAAAATTTTCAAAAAAACAAAACAATGGCAGATTTGAGGTGGGTTTTCCACCAGCTACCAGCCAAAATCCTCTTCTAGTTACCTGCTACACCCTACCCAATTCAGCACAGATCCCCATTGAACTACCAGATTGATTTCTTCATCATTCTCTGCGTCTTCATTGCTCGTTCTAGGGCTGCCTTCACACCTGCACACAACTAATTAATAGACCGCGGAGCAACAAGTGCTGTTAATCTGGACGATGGTCGCAGGTTCGAGACTGAAGGAGACAAACTTTCGCAAATATGCTAGTATATACCCTTCTTTTGTTAAAGTGTGTCTTTTTATTTATGTATTTTTCCTTGGAAAAAAAGCCCTTTTATTTTGACCATTAGGTTTTTTTTTTTTAACGTGCACTCCTTCTTTGGGTTTAATTTGTCGGATTGTGAGTCTATCCATGTGACGACTATATATCAAACTGCACACACGTTCCATTTTGGAAAAAAAAAAAAAAACCAAAGAATAATAGACCACGAATAGCCACACCGGCCAAAGTAGAAAAAGGAAAAATAGACATAGAATTGACACGCGTCTTCACGTCATTTTTTTTTGTGGAATCCAATTAAACACCAGAGTGTGATTGTGAAATTTATATGACGTGGACCATAGTCACGAGAAGCCGTGCACAAAAATGAGGTCTTCATCATACTTGTCCGTACATATTCACACGGTTCTGGAACCGTTTTGAGAAAAAAAAAGATGAGGTGGAGATGACGTGTAAATTAGTTGGTGACGTGTAAGAATACGTTTCTTCTATTGCCACTAACTCTGAATTTAAAAGCCCGAAGTCTTTTCCTCTAATCACGGGTGCCTCTCAATAGTCATGGTAAAATGGGCAGTTGTGAGACACTAAATTGTTGGCCGGTGACATTGAATTGATAAGACATTGAATTTGTATTAATTTTTAGGGTGTAAATTTTCAAGATACCATTGAGTTGGTTTTAATTTTTGCGCGTAAATTTCCATGTTGAGGTGGATGCGCTTGTATCACTTATTAAGTTTTAATATTGATTGTGGTTTTAATGTGATGTCGTGTAGGTTACATTTGAAGTGTATTTATTATTTATTTGGTATTATATGCGAACTAATTTTTTATGGATTTTTTGTTTGTTTGTTTTACCTTAATATTCTTCTTCATTTATTCGAATTTTTTTTCGTTGCGAAATTAATTATTCAATGTTTATAAGAGTTTAATAATGATCGGAGAAGATTCTATCGACTTTTATTTGTGTTATGGTTAAAACTAGTAGAGTCAATGTGGAAGGAGAAGTCCTTAAAATTTATACTAGCAATTTACCGGGAGGTGCAAGGGAACACGGAAAGGAGACCTCCCAATGATGTAAGGGGGGCAAAACATGTAGAAGAAGAAGATGTGTACATTAACAAAAGAAAAGTTATACATGGCTAGTTTGTGAGAGATGAAGTGTAGAATTGCTAATTTGGATGATTTCCACTCTTCAACTGAGAGTGGCAAATTTGCTCTATGGAAAACGTTATTGGAAACTGTACAAATGCAATTTTTGTGAATATGTTCCTAAGAATGAGCAGTTTACAGGCTTTCCCTATGGAACATATATTTTGGAATAGGGCCTGTTGAATTATTTCCATGGTAAAGAAGGCATAGCCAAAAAATAGGTTAGGAGAGGATGTTGGTTTGTAGGTATAAAAGGAAAGGAAATAGTAATGTCAAATAACCATATTTGTAAATTAGCTTTTGAAGTATGCTACTTGCAACTACATATCTTGAATATTCCAAGTTTTTTTTTTAACTCATTGTTAATCATGTTTCACATGACACATGCACATGAAAATTTGAAACGTAAGCGTATAAGCACATGGAATACATTGATTGAAATTGTAAATGGTACTAAGTAAACACTAAATAGCTGATACTGAAGCCTAAAACAGTAATTTAAAATTGCCTAAGATTAGTAAAGAGTGACTTGCAAGTGCATATCTTTAATATTCGAAGCATTGTTCTTTTGAAATTATTGTTAATCATATTTGAAATGATATATGCACATCACAATTTGAAACGTAAGTGTATAAAGAAATAGAATATTAGAAATTGGAGAGAGCATCCAATAACAAGATCCATACACAATTAATTTCTATGTTATAATCAAATGAATATATTACAATTTTATGGTGTCAGCGAGATCCAACTAATTCCACTTTGAGGGAAAAGCTGAGAGAATCTTCAATAGGTCAATATCCCTCCTGAATAAAACGCTTTCCCCCCTAATCTTTAGCATGCATCATAAATGAGGCATTATCTCAAACAGCCCCCCTTAATGCCTACATTACAGAAATGGAGAACACACTAATTTAATACAAACATTTGTCTGCTCTGGTCTTCATTAACATTTGTACCCACTCTGAGATCTCATAGACAGTGCTCTTTTCTCCACCATTTTCGAGCTACCATTCAACCCATTTAAAATACATTTGTTTCTGACCAGCAATGCTGAATTTGTAAGATCAAAGATTCTTGACACCCCCGAAGAAGAGTCTCGACACTGAACTATCCTATGGAAATATTTCCATCTGTGAAATAACCCTGAAGAATAAATTTCAACAGTCTATAGGAAAATATTCTAGGTACAGAATATGATCAGCGATCAATCCTACAAAGTGACCTTTACACACAAGGATCTCATTGTATAACCTGTAACCGATGCTCTTGAAGCCCCGAGGAACAACAAGACCCATCAGCATATAACAAATTCACACAATCAAATTAGCCAATTGTTCTCTCGGCACCGAAGAACGTCGAGAACGACTAATTTAGATTATGCTAAAATGTTCAATAATTGGTTCTGTACTACACAAATCTCACAACAACAAACTAAGAAAATAGCACTGGAGTAGGACGCGTAGAACACTGGCAGCATCTACACGAGATTCAACACTTACACACTCACCAAAAACCATACGCAACCAAAACATATCAAGTCGATACAGGCGTGCCTTGATCCACTCCATTGAAATTTTCATGAGCGCCCCAAGTTGCACTCTATGTGAAACCGCGCTATAGCCTAACAATCATCTATACCACTTCTCACGCTCTCCCAAAGATTCTTCCTCTTCAAGAACGCATGCCAATGGTCCAAAGATCTAAATCCATGCACAAAGTGTGCATTTGATTTGCCGTCCATATCCATACTGTAAGCACTCCAGTAGCTCGCGAAGGATGCACGGCTCTAATGCTTGCACCGTTATTCTATTTTGTCAACTCATCAAGCCGCTACAACACCACGACAAATGCTGAACCCCAGGTAAGATGTTGCTAGGAGCAACAGGACTTGCTTCTGTAATAGTTGTTTCAGGCAATGGAATTTCATACATTACATGATCAGTGTTGCAAACTGCGTTAATTTTTTTCACGATCCAACCAAAATAATGGTTAATAACCCTGAAACGGTTCCCTAGTATGATAAACTTATTCAAATTGTGAGGTGTTCAGTTTGCCTCCAATGCATTTTCATAGAGAGGAAAAAGGGCAGCGAGGCATGAAAAATAGCGTGGGTCTGTCCACAGTTCATCTGGCGTCATCTTTCGCATGAAGACTTATGCAGTTCAAATTTTTTTATGACTCTTAGCTCGATTGGCGACATAATTGGTTCCGACACCTCTCTATCATTGTTTACCCATGCAAATTTATCTAAAAAACAAAATCGCAAAAGCAAACTGCATCCGACAATGCTCCACATTCACAGTTCCATGTATAGGAAGCAACCTTCCAACGCCGTAGAGAATCAACACGACAGCGATTCTCTCCGATAGACAGTAAAATTAACACTCAAACATACACAAATTCACACAGTAATCTACACACGAATCCTATTCCTATAGAATCAATTCTCACAATTTTCTCTTCATCTTCCTGAGCACTTCGTGAGGGATTAAGCTCAGCTAAGCTTTGATACCATATTAAATTGAGAGAGCATCCATTGAACAGATTCACAATAATTGAATTTCTATATCATAATCAAATGAATATATTACAATTTTTATAGTGCTACTGAGATCCAACTAATTCCACTCTTGGAGGGAGAAGTTGAGAGAATCTCTCAACATCCTCCAACAAACCAAACCAATCCCTAATATTTAGCATGCATCATAAATGAGGCATTATCTCAAACATAGAAAACATTGATTGAAGTTGTAAATAGTACTAAGTAAATACTAAATAGTAGAGAGAGTAAGATTGAAATGGCTAGTTTGAGAAAGTAATTTATTTTATTTTAGAAAGAGTAAACCAAATGTACTAAATCTCTCTGCGAAAATCACATTAGAATAGATTAGGTTGACGCGTTTTGATCCATCCAGTGTGAGCCATCATTAGAATAAGATGGAAAACCTGATCAAATAACCTCTTTAAATAGAAAGTATAATTCCTACTAGACATTTGTAAAACAATGGCTAGTTTGACTCAAATAATAAAAATCATTCTATTTTATTTAAAAAAGAGTAAACCAAATGATCAAAGTTGATAAACTTAATTTTGAATGTCAATATTTATTTTAATAAAAACAATAATTATTAATTTAATATTAGTAAAATGTACTTTATTTAATTTTATGTTATTATTTGTTTATTTATTTATTTATTTATTTATTTATTATTATTATTTTTCTATTTATTTATGTATTATTTTTTTTGGTTTATATATTTTTTCTAATATTTTTGTGATAGTATTTAATTGTTAAAAATAAAATAAATATATAAATTCAACCCTCAAGTATTATTCAATTATTTTTAACGTTTAATTTATTCGATAATAATAAAAGCAAATGAATAATTGAAATGAAATATTAAAATGATATACTCTACTCAACTCTATTATTTGTGACTACCTAACAACCATACGGCAGTGCCTATAATTTATCTAACTATTCAGATTCACCTAGAGCTATGTCCTATATCTTCCTTCTTAGCATAATTTTTGTTCTAAGTCACTGTCATGCTTCTTGTTGGTGTCATCATTGGCGTGCTTCGACATTAGATATTGTGTGCTTTCTCCCTCTGCGCAACAACTGTGCGCTGCATCATTCCGTCTTTGTGAATAAACACCTTGTCGTGTTTTCACTAATCCCTCCATGCCTTCCTTCTCCATCTCTTGACATGCACTTGCATTCTTACTTGGAATTTTCAAAGATTTTTTTGCATCAAGTCTGCACTGACCACTTACCTAGGCTGCTACATGAACCAGTAGCGATGGGAGAATAGTTGGAAAGGTTTTCATTCAGAAATTAAGCAAAGCAAAGCCCAATCGATGTGATAGATAATAGGCATGCTAATTTTAGATCTAGCTATGATAGTAGACACATCCCAGTAAATATAAATCTAGATAGAGATGTGTTTCAAATTAAGATAAATTAGTGAACCATTGGTGTCGTCTCTGGAGACATGTTATGTTATAGCTGCACAAACATAGCATAGCAGCGTGTTTGTGAGATTTATGATGAAATAGTTGTATTGGTGCAACTGATATTCTGAAATTACTAGAAAATAATAATAGTAATAATTGAGTCATAATCCAATAAAAATGTCAAGAAATGGAAACAAATGGAGCATACATAGATGAAATAATTAATGCTTTCATAACAGGAAGAAAATTTGTAAAGGTTCCATTGAAAGAAAGAGTGAGTCATAATCCAACGACAATGTCCCGAAATAGAAACAGATGGAGAAGCTCCAATAATTATGCCTCTGTGAGTCATAATCCAACGACAATGCCTTGCCAACTAGCAATCCCACAACATATGCTTCATCATTTCAGAACCATTACAGATAGGGGAAAGAACTTCAAAGAGACCATTTCTCACCATTCAAACTTTGGATGGAAGGCCCTAGTAGATAACCAGCCATGCAAACAGGCATAGCCTATATCACGCCCACACAAACCAAATGTTGTGCAACCTTTGAATCCACCAACCCTCGGAATCATAATACACCCATTGTGCACTGAGCACAAGGCGAAAGTTCCTGGTGTTGATGCATGATGGAGCACACCTTACACGAATAACACTGAACAAGAAGGGTATCTTTCTTTGGAAAAGGGTCATAAACAGGAAATTAAATAAGTGTTTGATGCTATGTACATTGTGCCTACAAGAGCCTTCCTCAACCCATAGAGAAGCATAAATGCCAAAAACTAGTAAAAGTTATCACCCAAACTGCAGCATTTAGAAAGGCTTGGGGCATCAAAAGAAATTGTTTTGTTGTGTTTTAATTTTAGCAAGAATTTTAGCGATATCCAGAATATAGACTACCCAACTTCACTGACATTGTTATCTTGTGTGATTTCAAAGGGCTTTATTATAATTCATACCACAATTTCTTCCTTCCTATTGTCCTCCTAGTATATGAATCTGCAATGCTAGTTGCTGCTATGATTCATCCTAATGTGAGAATCATCATTTTTTTTGGAATCAATGAACAAAATCATATTTGTTTGCTATTCAAGCATAATCCAGTACAGTATAACTTATAAGTTGAATGGAAATATACACAGGTCCAGTTCCAGATCCAAATCCAAATTGATTTTGGGAAAGTCGGTATCTATATTTAGGGAAACAATATATGTGCAAAGATATATATATATAGAGAGAGATCAATTGGGTTTATCTCGAGTTGGGAAAAACGATTGTTATCCTCCCCACCCAGGTTCAATTCCCACAAGCAACATCTTGAATGCATATGAGTATAATGGCTTCAAGCCTTGTTGTTGGTGGGGTGCTTAGTTACATTGATATATGTGTGTTAAAAAATAATGAAAAGAAAAAACATGAACCAGGAAAACAGAAAATTTAAGTTTCCAAATGCATTTCACTCCAAATGGCTCTCACAAACTCAGAAATGCAGGACTTTATATATAGAGAGAGAGAATTCAAATCTCCAAAACACTCACAACCCCAGAAATGCAGGCTGTTGTGAAAAGCTCAGATTTGTGTGTTATGGAATTGGCGTATCAGGTGCCTATTTTATAGGCAAAAGTTACGGTTTCAGGGCCCCACACTTCGCCTTCTTTTATCTTCTTGTTTAAGTTTTCTTCTGTTATTTTTTAATGTTTTTTTTAACGTTCCGCCAGCTTGATGTTTTTGGCAGGCCGGAAACAGATCGAAATCAGGTCCTCTGGCATTTCCAAACTGGAAACAAAATTCCAGGCGAGGAATCCAGATCCAATCCAATGAAATGTGGATCCTGAATTCTCCATAGGCAACCCCAGCAACATAGAATACACTGTACAGTATGCGTTACGGCCTTGTAAGTATTAGCAAATACTCTCTTGCAAATGACAACGTGTGAGAGATTTTTACACAAGAACAAACAATGGAGCCTGCTGAATCAATTACATAAAATAATCTTTCTGTATTTACCTTTTCTTAATTGTCCATATGTTTAAATAAATTCTGTGTAGTCCATTGTGCATTGTCAACTGTTTTACCAATGTATTTATTAAGGAAACTTACATCATGGAATTGAGTTGGGCCACCCTCAACTCGTCAGACTCTTGAAAACAAAGCCTATTGTACAGTTCATCAATGATTGCCCAAGCATATTTTTGTTGTTTTGCAGCTAAAGCATCCCTTTTTCTCGACAAGTCTAGTTTTGTACAATGTGAAAGCTGCTGAATGTATAAGATATTTGTTCCCGAGGCTATGCTCTAAAGTATATACTGGGCGTGCGATGAAAGCACATCTTTACAAGTCCTAAAAGAACCTAGAAGAGCACAATAGGTAAACAAACTACTAACCTGGACTGGTCGATCTGCCACCTATTCTTTTACTTGTGGATAACACGAAACATGGGTCATCCGGACCATAACCCAACTTCGTAAAAATATAAGCCTTTTTTCTTAGCAGAAACATCTGGGCAATAGCACCTGCAAACAGAGACACTTTATAGTTTACGTTGCAGCATCCGTGAGTCAATAAGGTCATCAGGATTTTCACCTGTTCTTGGATGCAGTCTTTCTATAGAAGCCCACTTGGCTAGATTTGAATCTGGGTGAACCTGGTCTTGGATGCTGTTTCCGTACGGAAACCTGACTGACCGAAAGTACACAGCAGACAAAACAAAATTTCAACATAAAATAGTTACATAAAACTTTTTTTCTTAATCTTCATAAAGACAGCGGCAGTACATGAAAAATGGGCTGTAGTTGTCACACATCACAGTCACTCCTGCTTAAACCACTACCAATACCATTACCAACAGCTTCTTCCCCAAAAATAGCTACACATTACACAGCTAAGCTTGGCTCTGATTTCTTGTTTTGCTAGAACCAGACAATTAAACACCAGAATGATAAGATGGGTATATCATAAGTGGGACATGACTGGACTGGACTGGACAGGACTTATTAGTAGGAATTAGGACTGTATACATAATGCGGGTTGCTTTTCTTTCACAACCTCAGCCGCGCCCGCACTGGGAAAGAAGGTTAAGCTCAAAATATAAGGGGAAAAAAAAGAGAACAAAAGCAGCAACGACTTATCGTTGTGTCAACAAGCTATTGAGTGGAAGAAACCGCGCAGGGATCCCTTTGTTCCATTAACAAATACAAATATAGATATATAGATAAAGAGAACCAGCAGATTGTTCAAGGATTTGTTGCAATCAGACTCTGAACTGCTTACCAGAAAATGTCTGGCCAAACTCCCAATTTTGAGGCACAATGTTCCAAGAAGTAGAGGTCCTGCGGTCACTGCTAGTTATTCTGAAGGAGAGGCTCTGCCCAACCAGGACTGTGCTGCATTGCCAATTTTGGCCCCAGTTTCTGAACAATGGAATCCACCCAGTCTGGCTACCCTTCACGCTCACTCTCACCAAATCCCCTGCTCCGGCCACATTTGTGATGAGAACCAAGTTGAAGTATTTGAAGCTATTGATGGTGAATCTTACTCCCTCTTGTTTGACACAGGAAACTCTGTAAATATAAAAAAATACAATTATTAGTTATCAAATTTGAGAGTGGAGATTTCCATAGCTACTGTACAAGTTTTCCATGTTGGGATACTCCTCTACTCGCCCTCCAAGGGAAACTACTACACAGTCGGACAGTCCAAACTTCTACACAGTCCATATCCGAAAAACTCAAACTAGAAAAACACTTAAAGCCCCCTTTATTGAAGAATGGCTTACCTTCTGAAGAGAACGGGCACAATTCTGGCACGGTACTCTGGCATCTTGAGTAAAATTGGCATGGAGAGATCGAAATGGGGATGAGGAGGATTGTACCAACCACCATTGTCGTTAGGCAGAGCATAGTTACGAGGGCATAAATTAGTGGTTGTGACCAGAATCGAAGGGTTACTCGGATGACACCATTCTGGGTCATTCACACATTTGATCTCAAAGCAGGCTCCATAGCTTAGCTTGCTGTTGAACAGAACAGTGCTCAATGCTGCGGATTGACCTCCATATCCCTGGCTGTACAGGTTCCCACACCCACAAGCACTGCCTGCGCCAGAAGCAAAAAAAAAAAAAAAATCTCAGTTAGATCTAGAAAGAGAGCCCCTAGACTGCAATGGCCATATAATGTCCATATAAACAAAGTGTAGAGAGACCATAAGAATGAAAATGGAAAAGGAAGCCACGAAAAAATGGAGGTTTCAATACATCTGCAAGTTTCGGCGTTCGGCAAATGGAAAACCCGTAGACATCATGCAGTCAAGCCTGTAGGCGTTTCACTCACGAGAACCTTCCATTCTTCTATGAGGATATCAGTAATGGCAGAGCCCAAAACTCGGAGGCACCGCCTCTGGAATAACCCAAACTAGAAACAGAAGGATACATTTCCTCGACGCGAAAAGAAGATATTAAGCCTGAGAATAGATATTCATAGAATAAAATCGGTGTAAGCCAGAGGAAAGTAGCAATACCTGAACCACTGTAGAGACCATAAGAACGAAAATGGCGAAGGAAGCCACGAAAAACGGAGGTTTCAATACATCTGCAAGTTTCGGCGTTCGGCAAATGGAAAACCCGTAGACATCATGCAGTCAAGCCTGTAGGAATTTCACCCACAAGAACCTTCCATTCTTTTTTGAGGATATCAGTAATGGCAGAGCCCAAAACTCGGAGGCACTGCCTCTGTAATAACCCAAACTGGAAACAGAAGGACACATTTCCTCGCACAGAGATAAGGTCGGATAAACCTAGGGTTGGTGGGGTTTACAAGGTGAATTCCTGGAATAGAGAAATGTGACAGCGAATGCAGATTGCAGCCAGAGGAGCCGAGAACATTGGTAAGCGGGCAACATTAATATTTCAAACCTAATTTTGACACTGTCAGCTGGTAAGAGGGGTACATGGAAGATTCTGATTGGTTGGAGGAGCTGCCAAATGTCTGATTTTCACTAGCTGGAAGGGCGATGAGAAAGCCTTCTCATTGGGCACAGGGTGAGCAAAGATCAATCGACGAAGCCAACAAGGGAGCACTAACACCGGCGTAAT
>JAXQQM020062272.1:0-51745 GCA_034641835.2 Pinus albicaulis
TCGAAGTGTACGAAAAAGGACCACTTTAGCTACGCATAACTAATAGCCCTAACAACAAAAGTGGCTGCCAATATCTTCAAATCTGTGGTTAGTTGAACATAAAAGAGCTGCAAAAACCAGATCTATGCATGGAAAGACATTAAGCAGAAAAAATAAGGGTTTGCTCCATATACCAATAGACAAGACAAGAACAATTTTTGAAAGAATTTTTGTATTAATTGGGCACCTAGGAGGAAAACAAGAAGGCGTATCCAATTCTCCTCGGTGGGATGGGTTCTTGGAAGTCCTCGGCGCTTTAGATCTAAGATTTCTCTCTCTTGTTGGTGTAGAAAACCCACACAAAGAATGGAACTCAAAGGGAGCTCACACAGCAAATGGTAGAAAAGAGTGACCAAGTGTATAGATCCAGAGTGATCTAATAGGCAACAAAAGGTGAAGAATGGTAGAAAAAACCCTCCTATTTATAACAAAATATTGGGTCATTCTAGATCTTGGTGCATGGGTTAACCAGATCTAGATCCACTTTTTATGGAATATTTTATTATATTTGTTGGAGGGAAAAGGTATTTGACTTGGGTTAAATCCCTTAATTTGTCAAAAATAAATAAATAAATGATTTATTTATCTTTTTAAGGAAGCGGTTAGAAGATAATCAAATAAATAATGATTTATTTAATTATTTAAGGAAGTGGTTGAGAGATAATTAAATAAGTAGTGATTTATTTAATTATTTGTAGGTGATTTGGTCATATTTAACAAGGAATATTATCTAAATAAGGTTTAAATAATTATTCCTAGAAAATAATAAGATAAATAAAGGTTTATCTAATTAATTTCTTTGATTTTGGGTTAAACATGACTGGGAATAACAATTAAATTATGGTTTAATTAATTATTCCATGAGGAAAATCAAACAAATATAGGTTTGTTTAATATTTCCTTTTGGGGTTTCCTGTTTTAACATAGTGAAAGCAGTTTTACTTAGGGTAAAACTGGTCTTACATGGTGTACTTGGGTCCATCTAATGATAATAGGTTATATGACCAAAAAATGGTGTAACAGATTGCCCCCCAGCGTGCGAGTGTCAGGAGCAAATCGTATGACCGAAGTACGTTGTAAGAACACAATCACTAGATAACAAAAGGGATGTCAGAGAGAGAAATGTGAGGTAGATAGTGTGCTGAAGGACTAGACCCTGAGGAGACGAGACTTGCAGGTGCAACAAGTCTCTTTTTATGAGAGGGTACCTGTGCTGAAGGCGGCGGGGGAGGCATACCTATGCTCGCCGAGACAAAGTACAAAAGAATAGTGTGTCCAGTAAACAAGGGACCGAACCATAAAGTACAGCTGGCATAATCATGAGCCAGATAAAAATACAATGAGGAATCCCACATACATGCTGTGCCTGGGATAACAGCCAGGACTTGTACAATAATATCTGAGTACATGAGATAAAAATACAACCCAAATGCCCCCTATAAATGGTGAAGGGCTCACAAAATCTGACTGATACATGCAAGTCGAAGAGGCGCTGCAAGTGGCTACGACCAACATCATCAAATATCTGGAGCTGCATCGAAGGCTGCAATGAAGAGGTCATCCGGGCATGTGGGGGGCTACCTGTAGGGCCACCCCCTCATGAGGGTTGAGACATCTCACACACACCCGGGGAATCATCAAGAGCTGCTGCTGGATCACTAGACCATCAAGTATACGGATCTTGATCATGCTGAAAGGAGCTGGAGAAACAATCAAGCCAAAGGGAAAAGAGATATCCCTTTGCCTGATCCGAGGTACCGAACAAGAGTGGAAGCTGGAACCAAGGTACACCGCCCTCTAGACCTGGCTTCTGGAATGAATTAGCTGATGTCGACAGAAGGAGGTCCACCATAGGTGAGGCAATGAGAGACCCTCAACTAAGGCACGAGAGAAAAGAGTAGAGCGACGAACAGACTGCCACTAATGACAATAGTGAAAATGGGAAGGACTGAGTAGCGAGTGGACGACTTTCCTTGTTAGAGCATAAAGGGCATGAATGACATGGCAGCAACTGACACGATACCATAAGGGATAGGGGACAGTGGAACTGAAGGTCATAATATGCGACACAAGAGAGAGACCAAGCAATGAAGGATGGAGGGCTATAGTGTGGTACAAAGGGACTCGGTATAGACTCCATGGAAGGAATGAGGACTCAACTTGGATGCTCTAAACAAGGGCGACTCGATGGTGTTGCCACACAGTAAAGGCCCCAATGGGGGACCGTGGAAACATGAGTACAAGGTGGGAACTCATGACGAAAATCGATACGAACAAAGACAGGTAAGGAGGCAAGATGGTGCCCCAAGTACAAGTGTCGTAAGTGAGGAAATTCGATTTTAAGGAGAGGTGAAGTGACCCTTCTTGGACAAAATGTGTCCTGGTGAAGTATCAGATCAAAAAGAACTAATAGATACCCATTTGAGGGCTCGGTGAGAGCTTTCCAACGGTGCAGACGGTTCGTCAAACGGGGCTACGGTGTGGTCGCAGCAGTCGAAAGAAGAAACAGGGGTTCTCTTTTAATAAGGTAGTTTCCCCTCCAAAATCACTCATTTGCTATTGTTGCTGTGGTGAATGTAGAGAGGAGAGAAGGCCCTAAATCTTGTGGCGAACTTAGCGGACAAACCAACCGTTGGAATCACGATCTGTCAGTTGCAGGTAAGAGGCCTAACCTTTCTCTTGCATTTTGATGGATTAAATTTTCAGTTTAGGGCCCAAAATCCCAGAAACAACCCCTCCTTCATCTGGGAAGTAGGTTTCAGGAAAAGAAGTGTGACCTGTCCCAGAAATGGGCAGAAAACTGCGACCTGGGAGATGAGGGGGTTTTGGTGCTATTTTATGGCTGGAAGTTGGGTTTTGGTGTTTGGTTATGGTTTTCCCGATCTGTAAGCTGACAAAAATGATGTGTTTGTGCAGGTATGGTAGATTTACGGGTTAAATGGAGAGAAAGAGACCTGGGGACACTATGGGCAGAGATCCAGGCGGATCAGGGCGTCCGTCGTGTATTGGCCAGGTTTGGGGTTCTCAAGTTTTTGGAGAACCCTTTGATGACGGCAGGAGAACCATTATTGGCCCAGATTATCAGCTACTGGGATCCAGATCAGGAGGTTTTTGTAGTGCAGGGGCACAAGATCGAACTGACGGTCCAGGACGTGTATTTCATGACTGGTCTCCCGCCACTGGGGATGGTGGTGTTTGGTCTCAATCTAGTCTCCTAAATTGAGCTCATTTAATTGTCAACCAGGGTTGGTAAACTGCTGAAGTGAAGTGTACTGTATGTACCTAGGTGCTTGTTTCTTAATGCATTGTGTGTAGTGTTTGGTCTTTTATGATGATTTATGATGTTTTTGGTCTTTTTGGCAATTTTATGTTCACAAAGAAAATGACTAGAAAGCTAGTGGAAGGAAGATAATGATTAAAAACAGAGTGAAGCCTAGTTGGTTGATGACAAATGAAAAATGCAATTGCAGATATATTGAAACAGAATCAAATCTAAACTATGACTAAGCAAAAACAAAGCTTGACAATGACTTTTAAGAAAATGATTCAAAACATAAACTCAATTTGTCAAATTCTTTCATCAAAGGTGTTTGAGAGAGAGCTTGAGACATGGTCAGCTAAGCATGCAAATTCTCATAACAGTTAAACAAATAACTTATAATGATGCAACATGTTATCCATGATTAGAGATTTGTTGAAGCATATTTGGAGTAAAACATTGGTACCATCATAAGATCTCTACTTTAAGACTAGTTCCTAACTCTATTCTGCAACTTAGTTTGATAGCACTACACTTCACTCAAAGGTTATAGATTTTTAAAATAGTCTTTTGAGGAAATGTTTGTTTGTGAGATGATAAGGAAGTTGCAGAAGTACTTCAGGCCTTAAAATGATATTGTCTTCTGTTCATGTGGTTATGAATCAATTATAGATTTTAGAACAAGAAGAGGTTTGTAAATAATGAAAGTTGTTTTGTTAAGTTTAACAACTGAAGTAATCTAATATGCAGTGAATGACAACTAAATGTGGAGTGCAAATGCAATGAGTTAAGCTAAAACTGAACTTAAGATGTCACTAATCTAAAACAATGCTAAACTAACAAGTCATTATCAAACTTAAAACAAAATTACTGAGCATGAGTTAAGTGCAATTAAACTCCGGAGTATCCTAACTAGGCTACCATGCATTATTCTATGGAATTATACACCGTTTGTCCATCATGATTGGTATTTTGGAAGAGCTTTCTATTAGAACAATCCTAATCGTACAATTAAGTAACAAAACATAAAGGACTGAAAGCAAATGAAAAACTAAGATATCATATCCATATCCTACTCGTCATTATGATGTCTTGGGCAAGCATTTAAGAGCAAGAACAGAGATGATACTTAGTACAAACACACAACTAAATCATTCATTATCACGGTCATGTCTTGAAATTCTTAAGAATTTCTTGGAAGAGTGTTTAGAACAAGTGTAACTGTGATAGTGAACAACAGAAATTACAATTAAATCCTACAACACTATAGCCATTTCCCATTCATTATCATAATATTTTGGAAGAGTTCCTTCTTTTGGAAGAGTTTTTAGAACGAGTATAACTATAGTGGCTAGTGAAAACAACTACGAATTCAAACTTCAAAAACGTAAAGGCAACTAAGATACTTATCTAAATTATGCAAATAAATCCGTGCAAGAGGCAGGGGCCCACTACCACCTGACGGAATCTAACTCCAAATCAAATCAACGCTTTAAAAACAACACTGTCTGCTTCATTAAAAGAGAAATAACTTGAACAGAGCAATCTGCGTTTTCAAAAATGTAGCACAGAATCTAAGCAAAATCTAGAACAAAATCTATCCTAGCTCTCGGTTTCCCAAGTGTTTATATAAAAAATGTACATAACAAGACTTGCAACAATTTCAGGATCATTGTCTTTCCTTATCGAAATCACATTAGGACTCTTGAAGTGGAAACGTAAAAAGGAAAAGGACATCTGGACTGAGACAGTCCTAATAGAAGTCTGTCTTTTTAAATGTGTTCCCACGTACCAAAACCATATCCGCATCTGCTTCTTCCTTCATGGTGAGCAAATTAACAATGAGACATGACGTGGAATATACCCATATGCGGTTTTTCTTTAGAGGCCACCTCGTAGCGATACCTGAAGACAAAATGAGAGATCATTAGCTACGGAATGTCTGCATTCTGTAGCTAGTTTCGGTCAAAATGCATCACAATGACAAAAATCACAAAACTTAGCAAGTCAGTCATGTTAATCATTCTAAAAGTAATTTTAACTAAATTCATTGATCAATTGGGTCTAGGATAGCAATGGACAAAGGAAAATGAGGTGAAGTAAGATGAAAGAAAGCACAAGTCTCGAGGCTCAACATAGCCCCACCGCAAAACCATTTACGTCCCCGATGCAACTTATCCATAAACTCGTATGCTTCTGCAAGAACATCTAATCCTCTCCTTCTCCTTTGCCTGGAAGCTAAAGATCTTCTGGGTTTTCTGATGACAAGTTTGAACCTCAAGTTGGTAAGTGCCCTGATTAGCTTCTTGTTCCTCTTCTTCAACTTTTCATTAGCCTTTTCCACTTTGTCCATATGTAGAGATAAGGTTGAGTTCATATCAGTTTTGAGCTTGACTTGTTCCTTGAGAATTTCATTCTTATTTTTGATGTGTCTATTAAGTATTTCCAGCTCATACCTATTCCTTCTTAACACATCTATTTCGGACAGTGGAGGACTAGGGGTTCTCTCTCTACTCTCTGAAGCTCTCCTTTCCAAAGTTTCAACATAATCATGTACTACGATAGGGAGCACTGTGGGTTCCTTTTCCACAAATCCCTTCAACATCTTCTTCAATAGATGTTTCCTCATCTTCTATATTTATCACCCCGTTTGTTTGATTTGATTTTTCCTTAATTTCCCTTTATCTATGGCTTCTTCTTTGGTCAAGATCCTCTCCTTTCTCGTGCGTATCAATACCTTTTCTTAAGTTGTCTCTTGATTTGAGTCAACTTCTCTGAGATGATTTCCTCACTACTTTCTTGGACTGTTTTCTCAATTTCAATTTTTGAAGCCCTCCATTTTCTGCTTCTCCTTGTAGGCTATTGTTCAGGTGAGGGCTCTTTTGGCTCTTCAAAATGATTTATTATCAAGAAATTGTCCCAAGTATCATTTGTTTTGGCTAAATGGTGTTCAATCAAAATTTTAACCAAGCCATGATGATATAGAGTTGTCTCTAAAAATTGAACCCTTCTTTGCACACAGGAAGCCATCTTTTTCAAAATTTGAAGCAAGAAATAGGGTAGGTTTAAGTCTTCCCCCAGAAAATGCATTATCAGTCTAATGTGGTAAACATAAAATATGCCATATCTACCCTCACATGTAATAAATTTTTGCAGAATAAGTAGTATGTTTCTCCATTTATTTTTCAATGCAGAACTTGGAATTCCTTTCTTAAACACAGTGACATCCATACCTGGTGATTTTAGAATTTTCTTCTAGGATTCATAATGGAATTCCTCCCTGCTTTCTTAACCATCTCTCTCCATTTCTAGGCAAACTCAGAGTTAGGAGGGAAACTTCTGGATGTTGAATTTGACATCTCCTACTTCAACTTGGAAATTCCTCCTTGAAATGATCTTGCAAATGTTTTAGTGACTTCTTTGTGGAAGCGATTAAATTTCTCCAAAAATTGTAGCCATCCTATCTGTTGCAACATTTCTTTACATTGAGGGTAGCCTTCTAGGTATTTTGTACCCACTGGTTCAGTTCTTACAATGAAACCCACAATTGCTTCTTCAATGTTCAGATTAATACTCTTTTCTACCCACTGAAACAATAAATTTCACCTTCGAATTGATATGCCTCTGATTCTTGGTAATAATGGCTTCAAACTTCGGACTGATATGCCTCTGGTTGACAGTGACAAATGGCTTCAAGCTCCGAGCTGATATGCCTCTGGTTGACAATGAAATTTCTGACTGATATGTCTCTGGTTGACAGTGACAAATGGCTTCAAACTTCGAGCTAATATATCTCTGTATCTCGGTGATAAATGGCTTCAAATTCCACACTGCTATACCTCTATCTCTCGGTAACAAATGGATTCAAATTCTTCACTGCTATACCTTTGTCTCCTGGTGACAAATGACTTCAAATTCCACACTGCTATACCTCTGCGTTTACAGTGATAATACTCAATCTCTGCCCACGGTGATAGTGCTTTGATATTCAAACTGATATACCCTTTTGCTCTGCTCACGGTGATAAGAATATCTCTGTTTGCGGAATGGAGTGATGGAAGTAGTCACAGAATGAGTAAATGGAGTGAGGTGGAGGAAACGAATTAATGATTGAAAAGACGGCGGAGATTTTTACAACGGAAACGAGAATCATCATTGAATGATTTGGTTGGGTGACGTGAAGAATTCAAACACTTCAACCATTTTAACCGCTTAAATGATGTCGGATATGGAATTTGAAATGAGAGATTTTAATCCAAAGTTTGTGGAGGGTTTATTAGTCATGATCAATAAAAATAATTAAAACAACCTTTTCGAACAATTCATAACTAAAACTATGCTAAACTTTATGAAATGCCATTATAATCCAAACTTGTTACCTATGCTTTTCATTTTATTTTTTTTGTAGTCTTTGTCTTCTTTGTTCTCCTTTGGAAGAGTCTTCATGATCCTTCTTGATTCATTAGCAACCAATTAAAATGTTTGGTCTCAATCTAGTCTCCTAAATTGAGCTCATTTAATTGTCAACCAGGGCTAGTAAACTGCTGAAGTGAAGTGTACTGTATGTACCTAGGTGCTTGTTTCTTAATGCGTTGTGTGTAGTGTTTTGTGATGTTTTTGGTATTTTATGATTATTTATGATGTTTTTGGTCTTTTTGGCAATTTTATGTTCACAAGGAAAATGACTAGAAAGCTAGTGGAAGGAAGCTAATGATTAAAAACAGAGTGAAGCCTAGTTGGTTGATGACAAATGACAAATGCAATTGCAGATATATTGAAATAGAATCAAATCTAAACTATGACTAAGCAAAAACAGAGCTTGATAATGACTTTTAAGCAAATGATTCAAAACATAAACTCAATTTGTCAAATTCTTTCATTAAAGGTGTTTGAGAGAGAGCTTGAGACATGGTCAGCTAAGCATGAAAATTATCCTAACAGTTAAACAACTAACTTATAATGATGCAACATGTTATCCATGATTAGAGATTTGTTGAAGCATATTTGGAGTAAAACATTGGTACCATCATAAGATCTCTACTTTAAGACTAGTTCCTAACTCTATTCTGCAACTTAGTTTGATAGCACTACACTTCACTCAAAGGTTATAGATTTTTGAAATAGTATTTTGAGGAAATGTTTGTTTGTGAGATGATAAGGAAGTTGCAGAAGTACTTCAGGCCTTAAAATGATATTGTCTTCTGTTCATGTGGTTATGAATCAATTATAGATTTTAGAACAAGAAGAGGTTTGTAAATAATGAAGGCTGTTTTGTTAAGTTTAACAACTGAAGTAATCTAATATGCAGTGAATGACAACTGAATGTGGAGTGCAAATGCAATGAGTTAAGCTAAAACCGAACTTAAGATGTCACTAATCTAAAACAGTACTGCTGAACTACCAAGTCATTATCAAACTTAAAACAAAATAACTGAGCATGAATTAAGTGCAATTAAACTCCGGAGTATCCTAACTAGGCTATCATGCATTATTCTATGGAATTATACAGTCTGTTTGTCCATCATGATTGGTATTTTGGAAGAGTTTCTTAGAACAATCCTAACTGTACAATTCAGTGCAAATGCAAACATAAAGACTGAAAGCAATTAAAAACTAAGGTATCATAGCTATCTTCTACCCATCATTATGATATTTTGGAAGAGCATTTTAAGAGCAAGAACAGCTATGGTACTTAGTGAAAACACACAACTGAAGCGTTCAGGATCACAATCATGCTTAAGACATCATAAGGATTTCTTGGAAGAGTTTCTTCTTTTGGAAGAGTGTTTAGCATAAGTATAACTGTGATGGTGAACAAAAGAGATTACAATTAAATCCTACAACACTATAGCCATTTCCCATTCATTATCATGATCTTTTGGAAGAGCTTCTTCTTTTGGAAGAGTTTTTAGAATGAGTATAACTATAGTAGCTAATGAAAACAACTACGAATTCAACTTCAAGAACGTAAAGGCAGCTAGAATACTTATCTAAATTACGCAAATAAATCCGTACAGGGGGCAGGGGCCCTCTACCACCAGACAGAATCTAACTCCAAATCAAATCAACGCTTTCAAAACAACACTGTCTGCTTCATTAAAGGAGAAATAACTTGAACAGAGCAATCTGCGTCTTCAGAAATGTAGCACAGAATCTAAGCAAAATCTAGAACAAAAATCTAGCCTAGCTCTCGGTTTCCCAAGTGTTTATATAACAAATGTACATAACAAGACTTGCAACAATTCCAGGATCATTGTATTTCCTTATCGAAATCACATTAGGACTCTTGAAGTGGCTGCGTAAAAAGGAAAAGGACATCTGGACTAAGACAGTCCTACTAGAAGTCTGCCTTCTTAAATGTGTTCCCACGTACCAAAACCATATCCAGAATTCGTTTCTTTCTTCATGGTGAGCAACGAACAATGTAGACATGACGTGGAATATACCCATATGCGGTTTTTCTTGAGAGGCCACCTGGAACATACCCAAACGTGAAGACAGCTGCAGAATCGTCGGTTAGCTACGGAATGTCTGCATTCTGCAGCTAGTTCCGGTCAAAATGTATTACAATGACAAAAATCACAAAACTTAGCAAGTCAGTCATGTTAATCATTCTAAAAGTAATTTTAACTAAATTCATCGATCAATTGGGTCTAGGATAACAATGGACAATGGAAAATGAGGTAAAGTAAGATGAAAGAAAGCACAATCTTGAGGTTCAACATACCCCCAATGCTGACTTCTTGCATGTCCTCATGCAACTTATCCTATAAACTCATAGGCTTCTGCAAGAACATCTAATCCTCTCCTTCTCCTTTGCCTGGAAGCTAAAGATCTTCTGGGTTTTCTGATGACAAGTTTGAACCTTAAGTTGGTAAGTGCCCTGATTAGCTTCTTGTTCCTTTTCTTCAACTTTTCATTAGCCTTTTCCACTTTGTCTATATGTAGAGATAAGGTTGAGTTCATATCGGTTTTGAGCTTGACTTGTTCCTTCAAAATTTCATTCTCATTTTTGATGTGTCTATTAAGTATTTCCAGCTCATACCTATCCATTCTTAACACATCTATTTCAGACAGTGGAGGACTAGGGGTTCTCTCTCTACTCTCTGAAGCGTTTCTTTCCAAAGTTTCAACATAGTCATAGACTTCTTGCTGAGCAGGGTCAATTTCAGGGGTTCCTTCATTAAAATCCTCTTCAACATCTTCTTCAATATATGTTTCCTCATCTTCTATAATTATCACCTCTGTTTGTTTGATTTGAGTTTTCCTTAATTTCCCCTTTAGTCTATGGCTTCTTCTTGGCTGGGAATATCCCTCTCCTTTCTTTGTGGCAGACTTCTTGATTACCTTCTCTTTCTTAAGTTGTCTCTTGATTTGAGTCAACTTCTCTGAGATGATTTCCTCACTACTTTCTTGGACTGTTTTGTCAATTTCAATTTTTGAAGCCCTCCATTTTCTGCTTCTCCTTGTAGGCTGTTGTTCAGGTGAGGGCTCTTTTGGCTCTTCAAAATGATTTCTTATCAAGAAATTGTCCCAAGTATCATTTTTTTTGGCTAAATGGTGTTCAATCAAAATTTTAACCAAGCCATGATGATATAGAGTTGTCTCCAAAAATTGAACCCTTCTTTGAACACAAGAAGCCATCTTTTTCAAACTTTGAAGCAAGAAATAAGGTAGGTTTAAGTCTTCCCCCAGAAAATGCATTATCAGTCTAATGTGGTAGACATAAAATGTGCCATATCTACCCTCACATGTAATAATTTTTTGCAAAAATAGTATGTTTCTCCATTTATTTTTCAATGCAGAACTTGGAATTCCTTTCTTAAATACAGTGACATCCATACCTGGTGATTTTAGAATTTTCTTCCAGGATTCATTGTGGAATTCTCTGTTTTTGAACCATCTCTCTCCATTTCTAAGCAACCCTATAGCTTCTGCAATGAAAACTTCAGTGACAGTGAATTTGACATCTCCCACTTCAACTTCAGTTCCTTGAAATGATCTTGCAAATGTTTTAGTGACTTCTTTGTGGAAGCCATTAAATTTCTCCAAAAATTGTAGCCATCCTATCTGTTGCAACATTTCTTTACATTGAGGGTAGCCTTCTAGGTATTTTGTACCTACTGGTTCAGTTCTTACAATGAAACCCATAATTTCTTCTTCAATGTTCAGATTAATACTCTTTCTACCCACGGAAACAATAACTTTCACCTTCGAATTGATATGCTTCAGGTTCTTAATGACAATGGCTTCAAACTTAGGAATGATATACCTCTGGTTGACAATGACAACAGCTTCAAACTTCGGACTGATATGCCTCTGGTTGACAATGAAAACAGCTTCAAACTTCGAGCTGATATGCCTCTGGTTGACAATGAAATTTCGGACTGATATGCCTCTAGTTGACAATGACAAATGGCTTCAAACTTCGAGCTGATATATCTCTGTCTCTCGGTGATAAATGGCTTTAAATTCCCACACTGCTATACCTCTGTCTTTCGGTGGCAAATGGCTTCAAATTCCCACACTGCTATACCCCTGTCTCTTGGTAGCAAATGGCTTCAAATTCAACACTACTATACCTCTGTGTTTACAGTGATAATGCTCAATCTCTGCTCACGGTGATAGTGCTCTGATATTCAAACTGATATACCCTTTGCTTTGCTCCCGGTGAGAAGGATATCTCCCTTTTGTGGAATGAAGGGCCGACTACAGAATGGAGTGATGGAAGTAGTTATGGAATGAGGTAATGGAGTGAGGTGGAGGAAAAAAATTAATGATTGAAAAGACGGCGGAGATTTTTACAACGGAAAAGAGAATCATCATTGAATGATTTGGTTAGGTGACGTGAAGAATTCAAACACTTCAGCCATTTTAACCGCTTAAATGATGTCGGGTATGGAATTTGAAATGAGAGAGTTTAATCCAAAGTTTGTGGAGGGTTTATTGGTCATGATCAATAAAAATAATTAAAACAACCTTTTCGAACAATTCATAACTAAAACTATGCTAAACTTTATGAAATGCCATTATAATCCAAACTTGTTACCTCTGCTTTTCATTTGATTTTTTTGTAGTCTTTGTCTTCTTTGTTCTCCTTTGGAAGAGTCTTCATGATCCTTCTTGATTCTTCTTATTCATGGATACACTGGATCATTTTGTTGCAATTCTAATGTCTGCTGACTAATGCCTTCAGGATTTGCAGCTGCGGAATGACTGTCTGGCTGTGGAAAGGCTGATCAGCTGCAGAATGTCTGTTAAGCTACAGAATGTACCTGTAGAGTATTTTAATCATGAAATGGAGTGTTTTTGGAATATAAGTGAAATTTTATATGGCATGAATGAAGATGGGTGATGAGACATGATATGTATGAAGTGGATGATGAAATGGAATGGATTCAGTTTATGAAATGGAGTGAAAGAACATAAGAACTGCCCTGCAATCCATGACATGTATTATTCATTTGCAGTAAGACATCAGACTTTAAATTTTGATATGAAAATGAGGTGGATGGAGTATGGAATGAGATGAATGATATATGGAATGAAGTGAAGTATAAATGAATGAATGAAATGGAGTATGGATGGATAAGTGAATGGAATGAAATGAAATGAGATGGATCATAAGCACTATGGATCTGAACTTATGATTTTGTAACAGTTGCTTGCAAAAACAAAATGGAAAAGTTAGAGTGTCAGAGAGACTCTGATTTTCACCCTATCTTTTCTGTATAAATATGCCAATCAATGATTGGTTTTCATGTTTATACCTTTATTTATTATTTTTTTTTTTTTCAAAACAATTGCTTTAGAAAATTCAATCAAGTTGATGAAGAAGAAAGATTCTTCTTCATTAACTTCACATCACTGCTTTCTTGGAACTTCGGGACAAATTCTTCTCTTGAGAGTGGTTTGTGATATAGCTTCAATCTATGACCATTCACAAGAAAAGTGACCTCTTCTTCATCTATAGTTCTGATTTTTACTGCCCCATTATCAAAAATTTCAACAATTTCATATGGCCCAAACCAATGTGTCTGAAATTTCCCTTGAAAATCCTTGAATTTTGAATCAAACAAGAGAGCCCAGTCACCTTCTTTGAATTTCTTCTCTTTGATGTACTTGTCATGCCATCTAGCCCTTTTCTGTTGGACTAGACTTGTTTTCTGAACTGCATCTTGTCTGATCTCATCCAATTCATTAATTTGCTCCAGTCTATGCTTTTTTGCCTCCGTTAAATCAAGTCCTAGCTGAACTGCCATTTTGAAAGTTTGAATCTGGAACTCTATGGGAAACAAAACTTGCTTTCCATAAACAATTTCATAAGGAGTATGGCATGTTGTGTTTCTCCATGTAGTTCTATAGGCCCACAAGGCTTCAGGAAGCCTATCTACCCAATCTCTTCTATGTAAATGAACAGTCTTTGTTAGGATTCCTTCAATGACCTTATTAGTAGATTCCACTTGACCATTTGCTTGTGGATGATAGGGAGTAGATTTTATATGCCTGATTTTGTACCTCTCCATCATTTGCTCCACTAGCCTTGATGTAAATTGAGCTCCTTGATCTGTAACAATTTCCCTTGGGACACCAAAATGAGTAAAAATATCCTCAAAAAGAAAAGTAACTACAAATGATTCATTAGCAACAAGTAATGGCTTGGCTTCTACCCATTTAGTAACATAATCAGTGCAAACTAATATATACCTTTTCTGTCTTGATGGAGGACTAATAGGTCCTACAAAATCCAAAGCCCATTTTTCAAAAGGTTCAATATGTACCTGAGGTTGTAATGGCATCTCACCCGAAGGAGAAGGTTTCCCTACCCTTTGGCAACTGTCACACCTTTTGACATACTCTTTAGCATCTTTAAACAAGGATGGCCAATAATATCCTAAATTAAGGATCTTATAGGCTGTCCTCTTATTTGCAAAGTGTCCGCCACAAGGTTCATCATGACATGCCTTGAGAATCTCAGGCATCTCATCTTCACGAACACACCTTCTAATGATCAAATCTGGACCTGTCTTGTACAACTCATTAGCAACCCATGAATATTTTTCACTATCATTAATGATTTTTCTTTTATCCCTTGCATTCATTATTGAAGGAAATTTTCCTGAAACTAAATAATTAGCAATATCAACAAACCATGGAGTTTGAGTAGAAATTGCAAAGAGATATTTATCAGGAAATTGATCTTCAACCAGAGTGTCATCTTTGATATTTTGGAGTCTAGATAGGAAATCAGCTACTGTGTTTTGTTTTCCAGGCCTATCTAGAATGGTGATGTTGAATTCTTGTAAGAGCAATAACCATCTTATAACTCTTCCATTAGTGATTGATTTGTTCATTAAATATCTAATTGCAAAATGATCAGTGTGAACAAAAGTTTCATAGACTGTTATATAATGTCTAAATTTGTTTATGTCATGAACAACAACTAAAAAATCTTTTTCAATTACAGTATATTTTAACTCTGCAGGAGTCAAATTTTTATTGGTATAATAGATGGCATAGGGAATCAAGTATTTCTGCCCCAATACTGCTCCTAGAGCTGTATCGGAGGCATCTGTGGAGATATGAAAAGGTAACTTCCAGTTAGGTCCCCTTAATATAGGTGCTTCATAAATTTTGGTTTTCAGGGTTTCAAAAGCTAACTGGCAATCAGAAGTCCATTTGAATTCACAATCTTTGGTGAGTAATTTGAAGAGTGGAGATGCTATTTTGGTGAAGTTTTCTATAAATCTCCGATAATATCCTGTAAATCCTAGAAAAATTCTAACATCTCTTTGACAACTTGGAATGGATGAGTTGGATATGAATTCAACTTTAGACTCATCAACTCTAATCCCATCCCCTGAAATGTGATGCCCTAAAACAATACCTTCAGTAAACATCATAAAACATTTTTCATGACTAAGTGAAAGATTTGCTTCCTGACATCTCTTTAAAACTTTTTCCAAGTTTTCTAAAGCTTCTTCAAATGAGTTTCCATAAACTGTGAAATCATTCATGTACACCTCTACACAATCATGTATTAGATCTGAAAAAATTCCTAATACTGCCCTTTGGAATGTTGCAGGTGCATTGCATAATCCAAATGGCAATACTCGGTAAGCATAGGTACCCCAAGGACAGGTAAATGTGGTTTTGTCTTGATCTTCAAGTGCTACTTGGATTTTATTATAACCACTAAACCCATCTAGGAATGAAAAGTACTTTTTTCCAGCTAATGTATCTAATACTTGATCTATGAAAGGTAAGGGAAAATGGTCTTTAAGAGTAGCTTTGTTTAGTTCTCGGTAGTCAACACATACCCTCCATTTTCCATTTTTCTTTGGAACAATTACTAAAGGAGAAACCCACTGACTATCTGAAATGGGATAGATGAAATTGACATTTAAAAATTTTTGCAATTCTTCTTTAACAATCTCCCTAAGATTTGGATTCATCCGTCTTTGAGGTTGTCTGATTGGTTTGCAATTTTCCTCTATATAGATGTGATGAGTGCAAGTCTTGGGGCTTATCCCTTTCATGTCAGTGTATTCCCATGCATATGCAGAAGAGTGTCTCTGTAATACTTTGACTAACTTTTCTTGTTGAGATTTTTCTAGGTTCTTATTTATGTTCAAAGTTTTGCCTGGAAAGATCTCACTTGTAGAGCTGCCAAATTTATCCATAGAATGAAGAGACATCTACCTTGATGACAAAAACTCAATATTGGATCCCTCTTGAAATGATTCATGTTTATGTTCTGGAGAGGATTCAAAATTTTCTAGAGTATTCAAAATTTGATTATCTTCACTAATTTCTGAAATTGTGAAGAGAGGTTGTAAATCTTCCTCATCCTCTATCCATTGAGTGTCATCTAGATCTGTAATTGTCCTAGCTGGAGGATATAAAGTGAACTTCTTAGTTGAAATACCATCAGAGATGTACATATCACCGGATCTACAACTAATAAAAGCATCAGCTGTAGCCAACCAAGGTCTTCCTAATATAACAGGATGGCCTCCTAGATTATTCTTAGGAGTTAGGATCATGAAATCCATAGGGTACTCCCAAGAATCTAGGGACACTGGAATGTCTTCTATTACCCCATCTAGTTTGATCACAGATCTGTCTGCTAATTGTAATAGTGTGGGTGTAAAGAGAAGATTAGGAAGTTTCAGTTTATCCATGATTTGTCTACTCATGATATTGATTGCTGCTCCTAAATCAATGAGTGTGTTCTGGATTTCAATTCCATTGATGTGAATTTTGACAACTGGATTTCCTGGGTCAAGATACTTTGGAATAGAAATCTTGCCCATCATAATGTCTGCTATTTGTCCTGCCAGTTGTATTTTCTTTGTTTCTCTTATTATTTTTCTTGTTGTCTTCATACTCAACTCCTTTATTGTTTTGGCTAAAATTGGAATTTCCTTGATGGCTTGTAATAATGGAATTTAATGCAAACATTTCTCAGCTCATCCAGGAAATCATAATTAGGCACCATGATTTTTTTTTCTACACCTCTATCAATTTGTAATCTTTCCGGAAAGGGAGGTATAGAAGTAGATGTAGATGGTTGCTCTAATACAGGAGTTGAATTTATTGGATCTTTTTGTTTTAATTTTTCAGTGTTTGGGTCTTGAAAGGATGTGTCTTCCTCAAGACTTTTATTCACCCGTAGAGAGTCTTCCTCAGAGTTATCTTGTTCTTGTATGATCACAAAAGGCTTCCTCTTTTCAAGTATCCTTCCAGACCTAAGTTGAACATCACTAAGGTCTAGAGGAGTAATTAAATAAGTTGGAAACTGTTGGCCTTCTATCATGTATGTATTCTGAGGGTTCTTATTATTGGGGTTTGGTATGGGTTGAGCCAGCAATTGATTTGATTTTTGAGGGAATGGTAATGAAAGTGGTTGATTTTGATGTGGTTGGTTCTGATGATGTTGTTGAGGATTTTGTTGAAAATTTTGTTGAAGATTTTGAGGAAAATTTTTTTGAGGATTTTGAGGATAAAAATGTGGGTATGGTGGATAGGATGGTGGATACTGATAGTATGGAGAGTATCTTCCATAGGGACTTTGTGTTCCTTGTGCCCAGGACTGAGATTGATTTTGAAATTGGGGCCAAGGTTTCTGCCAAGAATTCCAAGGTGGAGGTTGATTATACATTTGATCATGGAATCCTTGTGTCTGAGGTCCCTGCCAAGGTCTTCTAGATACAAAATTGAGAGACTCTATGGAATCTGTAGGAGTTTCCTCCTGAAAGACAGCCTTGAGACCAGGAAGAGAAGGACAATTCTTGGTCTCATGTTTCTCAGAACAAATGACACAGGTTTCTACAACTTTTACATCCAAAGGACACTCTCTCAAGGCATGTTTCTTTCTACATTTGGGAAAAAAGATTGCCAAGGCATCAGATTCAGCCTTTTGCTTGTTTTGTATCTTGAGGGTGTCTATTTGTTCACTAAGACTCCCTAAGATGTCAGATTTAAAATCATCAAGCATGTGTCCTATTTCTGATCTACTTACTGTCCCAGAAGCAGATTTACTTGCCCTTGCAAGAGCGGGATCTCTTGGACCTTTGACAGTTTTAGATTTCCCCCTGGAAAGGTTGATACATAACTCAGATATTTCAGGTAATGTAAGTTGTGATATATCCCCTTTTCCCATCATGTTAAGGATATCCAACCATTCATCCCTAATTGTTTTCAACAAAAGAGATTTTAAGGTGTCTTGATCTAGGTTTTCCATTTTTGCCCTTTTGATGTTGTAATTAAATCTCTCCAAAAAATCTTCCAAATTTTCATCTTCTTTTTGTAACATCCTGAACACTTCTTCCTTATGATTAACCAGCATACAATAATCCAAATACCTCTCTAGAAATTCTTGTTTCATGTCTTCCCATGTTCTAATAGAACTGCTGATCAGACTCATAAACCATTTCAATGCTGCTCCTTTCAAAGTTGAAGGAAATAATTTCAGTTTTTGAGCATCTTGTAAGTAGTCATAAGTTCTACACAAAACTTCAAATTCGAATAAGAAGGTTTCAGGATCTTCAGTTTTAAGTCCATAGAAGTTTGGAAGGACAGAGGGTGAAATGTTTTTCATGGTTGTATTGGTTTCTTCATCAATTATAGGGAACCCAAAAGAGCTTCCTATTCTACCTCTTCCTCCATCTGCACCTCTACCTCCTTCTCCTCTACCTCCTTCTCCTCTACCTCTACCTCTACCTCCAAATAGTGTGTGTTCCCCATTGAAGACTCCTCCTCCTCCTTCTTTTGCCATAGTTGACTCTCCTGTGGAAGTAGAAAGGTTTGTGTCCCTAACAGGAGTTTTTAGATCTTCTTCTATGGCAGGTTCAGTGGATGAAGTGGAAGGTTTCTCTAATGGAATAGTTGACCTTAGATCTTCTATAAGTCCAGGATCAGGAGAGGATGGAATATGGGTATGAGTTGAAGGTGTACTAGCTCTGGATCTAGATGAAACAAGTGGTGTTCTAGAAATCAAACTTCTGCCTCTACTGCTTATGAATCTTCCCCTTGAATCTCTCTCCCTACGCATATAATTTTTTTTGGATACTAAGAAACAAAGGTTACCTAGTTTTCACTTCCCCGGCAACGGCGCCAAAATGTTTTGTCTCAACCTAGTCTCCTAAATTGAGTTCATTTAATTGTCAACCAGGGTTGGTAAACTGCTGAAGTTAAGTGTACTGTATGTAGCTAGGTGTTTGTTTCTTAATGCGTTCTGTGTATTGTTTTATGATTTTTTTGGTATTTTGTGATGATTTATGATGTTTTTGGTCATTTGGTAGTTTTATGTTCACAAGGAAACTGACTAGAAAGCTAGTGGAAGGAAGCTAATGATTAAAAACAGAGTGAAGCTTAGTTGGTTGATGACAAATGACAAATGCAATTGCAGATATTGAAACAGAATCAAATCCAAACTATGACTAAGCAAAGACAAAGCTTGATAATGAATTTTAAGAAAATGATTCAAAACATAAACTCAACTTGTCAAATTCTTTCATCAAAGGTATTTTGAGAGAGAGCTTGAGACATGGTCAGCTAATCATGCAAATTCTCCTAACTAAACAGTTAAACAACTGACTTATAATGATGCAACATGTTATCCATGATTATAGATTTGTTGAAGCATATTTGGAGTAAAACATTAATACCATCATAAGATCTCTACTTTAAGACTAGTTCCTAACTCTATTCTGCAACTTAGTTTGATAACACTACACTTCACTCAAAGGTTATAGATTTTTAAAATAGTCTTTTGAGGAAATGTTTGTTTGTGGGATGATAAGGAAGTTGCAGAAGTACTTCAGGCCTTAAAATGTTATTGTCTTCTGTTCATATGGTTATGAATCAATTATATATTTTAGAACAAGAAGAGGTTTGTAAATAATGAAGGTTGTTTTGTTAAGTTTAACAACTGAAGTAATCCAATATGCAGTGAATGACAACTGAATGTGGAATGCAAATGCAATGAGTTAAGCTAAAACTGAACTTAAGATGTCACTAGTCTAAAACAGTGCTGAACTACCAAGTCATTATCAAACTTTAAAAAAAAATAACTGAACATAAGTTAAGTGCAATTAAACTCCGGAGTATCCTAACTAGGCTATCATGCATTATTCTATGGAATTATACAGTCTGTTTGTCCATCATGATTGGTATTTTGGAAGAGTTTCTTAGAACAATCCTAACTATACAATTCAGTGCAAATGCAAACATAAAGACTGAAAGAAATTAAAAACTAAGATATCATAGCTATCTCCTACCCATCATTATGATATTTTGGAAGAGCATTTTAAGAGCAAGAATAGCTATGGTACTTAGTGAAAACACACAACTGAAACGTTCAAGATCACAATCATGCTTAAGACATTATAAGAATTTTTTGGAAGAGTTTATTCTTTTGGAAGAGTGCTTAGCATAAGTATAACTGTGATGGTGAACAAAAGAGATTACAATTAAATCCTACAATACTATAGCCATTTCCCATTCCTGATCATAATCTTTTGGAAGAGCTTCTTCTTTTGGAAGAGTTTTTAGAACGATTATAACTACAGTAGCTAATGAAAACAACTACGAATTCAACTTCAAAAACATAAAGGTAGCTAAGATACTTATCTAAATTGCGCAAATAAATCCGTGCAGGAGGTAGGGGCCCTCTACCACCAAACGGAATCTAACTCCAAATCAAATCAACGCTTTCAAAACAATATTGTCTGCTTCATTAAAGGTGAAATAACTTGAACAGAGCAATCTGCGTCTTCAGAAATGTAGCACAGAATCTAAGCAAAATCTAGAATAAAATCTAATCCTGCTCTCGGTTTCCCAAGTGTTTATATAAAAAATGCATATAACAAGACTTGCAACAATTTCAGGATCATCGTCTTTCCTTGTCGAAATCACATTAGGACTCTTGAAGTGGCTGCGTAAAAAGGAAAAGTACATCTGGACTGAGACAGTCCTAATAGAAGTCTGCCTTCCTAAATGTGTTCCCACGTACCAAAACCATACCTCTGCATTCAGTTTCTTCCTTCATGGTGAGCAACTAACAATGACACACGGAATATAACTACATGCGGTTTTTCTGAGAGGCCACTGAACATACCCCAAACGTAAAGACAACTAATCGCTCATATTAGCCATCGTTCCGCATTCTCCAATGAAGTTCCTACCAATGCATTACAATGACAAAAATCATAAAACTTAGCAAGTCAGTCATGTTAATCATTCTAAAAGTAATTTTAACTAAATTCAATGATCAATTGGGTCTGGAATAGCAATGGACAAAGGAAAAATGAGGTAAAGTAAGATGAAAGGAAGCACCATCTTGAGGCTCAACAATAACTACATCGCAAACAAAGTATATAGTTACGTGCTTTTTAATAATATGTAGCAGATTAATCAAACTTCCTTGCAAGTTTGGTGCACACGCTTATGGGTATAGACGCAGACATCCTTTAGAGAACTAGACAACTAGGTTGGAATTGGAGAGAAATATATATGTGTATTGTTGAAAATGGCATTAAGAAAGATTTTTATTTAATTTTCTCTTGAATTAAATTAGAAGAAAACTATAATTCCATATCACATGACAACATGTATGAGTTAACTAAGTTAGTTTGACTTTGTTGGTTTAGTTAATTCGAGTTGAGGATCTAGCTTGAGTCATGTAAAGTGTCTCCACTTTTTAGGATCCCTAGTTGAGTTTATTTTGAGTTGTAATTAATTAATTTAGTAAATCTTAGTTAAAGTCGGTTAAAATAGTTCCAACTGTTGGAGTAACTAGTGGGAGGTCTAGTAGTGGGGTGTGTACTATGTGATCAACTAGTTAAATGATAAAGTGGCTCTAAATAACTCATGCATGCAATATTTACGAGTTATCCAGTTGAAATTGGAGTTCAAGGGCAGTGTACTATCAGTTGTATAATCATTCAAATTTTACATGTGGTGCATGCAGTCAGAGGAAGGCCTATAATGGATTGCGTATTTGTGGATGATGAATTTTCCTAATTAAAAGTGGTTAATTCCCAAGGAAAAAACACAAGGAAATAAGGACTTGGGCAAGCAGAAAATTGTTTAAGTATTGGCCAAGGCTTGTCTAGAAAGTAGTGAGATAGATAGAGATAGTGTAGAGGTTGCTCGAGCTTGAGCAAAGCATTGTAATATTTTAATTATTTTTTGCTAATGCAATATATAGATAGCAAGGTTTTTTAGCTGTAGCTTTCTCCAGGAAATCATTGTGTAATGTGCTGATTGAATTATTTCTCTTGTATGCTTTGTGATTTTACGAGTGTTTAATTTATTTATGCAAATTGGTAGAGTAGATTCAAGTCTATTGTTTTAGTAAATTACAATTAGCAATTTGAATCTACAAGGAATTTATACATGGTATCGGAGTTGAAATCACTATAGAAGATAAGAATACGAAGTTGTTTTTGCAGGAGGAACAAGTTTTTCATATCTATTCTTCAGATTTAGGAACATGATCAGGATGATGTTCTATGGTTTGAGGTTCGAGGATGCCCATGAAGGTAGCTCAAATTAAATTTCTTGGAAGGACTGGATGGAAGTAGTCATGGAATATAATGGGTTGAAGGAATACATTGATATAAATTTGTCGAGATCAGTAACTATTGATGCACAAAATCTAGCAGAATTTAAGAAGAATGTATTCAAGGAAAGAAGGATCTTATTGGAAGGAGTTTGAGATCTTATTGTCTCAAACCTCCATGGGAAGGAGACTCCATATGCAATGTGAAAATCCTTGAAAGAATTGTTTCAGAATAGTAGTGACCACAGAAAGCTAGCACTGAAGGACAAGTTTCATAAAATCAAGATGGAAAAGAGTGACACGATACCACAATACTTGAGAAAGTTCACTCAATGTTGAGATGAGCTTGGGAGTGTTGGTGTTAAAGTTGTTGAAGATGATATGGTCATCCTATCACTTCTAGGCCTTCCGAAGAGCTGGCACAACTACCAGGATTCAGTAAATGGGAGGGAGAATCTACCAGAGTGGGAGTGTTTATGGCCTGACTTGGTGCAAGAAGAGATAAGGTGGAACACCAGAGATGGAACCTCATCCAAGCATGATGATGAGGAGAATTGTACCTTTGATGGAAATGTAATGAAAGGGAAAGGGAAGAAATCCAAATCCAAAGGATATTCTGGTCAGGAAGGCAAGAAGAAGGAATTATTGAAGATTAAATGTTTTAACTATCATGAGTTGGGACACTATGCTATGAAGTGTTTGCACAAGAAGGTCGGCAATAAGCCCTTAGGAGGAGCGACATGTGAATCTATAACTTCACAATTCGAGTTTGATTTCACCCTCATTGCATGCATGGTGACACCGATGATGCGTAGTGTGTGGTATCTAGATAATGGAGCCTCATTCCATATGACTGATAATAAATAATTTTTCAACAACTTGGAGGAGAAGGACCTCCAGATGCACATCGAGATGGGAGATGGTGGAAGGTATAATGCGATCTACATCGGTACTAGAGGGAGTCTGGTTCTCCTCTCACATTAAAAGATGCCAAGTATGTTTTGGATTTGAAGAAGAATTTAATTTCAGTTGTTATGTTGGAAAACTATGGCTACGATGGGATATTTAATAAAGGAAAGGCTTTCCTTCGTCACATTGCCACAAGACAAGTGAAGTTGATCAGGGTTCGGGTGAAGAAACTCTACAAATTAGATGTAGAAGATTATGCTACTTTGATCACGAAAGCAAAGAAGTTGCAGAGTTGAGACAATGGTGAATTATGACCTAGGCGACTTGGCCATTTGCACGATGGAGCTTTGAAGATCATGCAACAAATTTCTATAGGACTTCCTAAGGGTACACTAGAGTGGCGTGATACATGCAAAGATTGTGCATTGGTAAAGTACACCAAATCCACCTTTCATGATAAGGACATTTGAGGCAAGCGATCCTCAAAAGAGTTCACTCAGGTGTGTGTTGACCGTTCTCGACAACCTCCATGAACAAGCACATGTATTATGTGACATTTGTATACGATTTCTCACGTAAGTGCTGGATATTCTTCATCAAGAAGAAAGACCCGACATTCTCAAAATTTTGTGAATATAAAGCAATTGTTGAGAAAGACACAGGCAGGAAAGTGAAAGCTCTTAGGAGTGATAATGATGGAGAATATATGTCGAATGAGTTTAAGAAAATTTGTGCACCAGAAGGGATTCGATAGGAGTTAATAACACCTCATAACCCACAACAAAATGGGGTTTCTAAAAGGAAGAACAAAAGTATTGTGGGAGTTGCATGGGCAATGTTGCATGATTAGGGTGTATTGTTGCACTTGTGGACTAAAGCATGCAACACAACAGTATATGTGTAGAATAGGAGTCATCATCGGATTCTTGGGATGGGTACACCAAAAGAATTTTTTCAGGTAAGAAACCATATGTGGCGCACTTCAGGATCTTTGGTTCATCAGTTTATTGTCATGTTTCCAATGATGCAAGGAAAAATCTAGAACCAACAACTAAGTTAGGCATATTTGTGGGGTACACATATACAACTCACAACTATCAGGTGTACCTATCATCTCACAAGATGATAGTTGTTCGTAGGTATGTGAAGTTCGATGAAGAGAAGGCCACGAGATGTTCCCTTGAGAGGGAGCTTTATTTCCATGCAGATGAGGAGATTTTAGCTCCAAAGGAAGATCACCGGGATGTTGCGGAGTAGCCATAAGCAGAGGTGTAGAGAGAGGAAGCACCCACTCATTGTTACACAGTAATTTGTCACCATGATGATTTCCTATCCCTCATGCTAAAATGGCCCATGAAAGACCTTATGTAATGTTTCCACCATGAAGAAATATGTTAAGACATCTCCTGAAGATTTAAAGAAAACTACCTTGGAAGATTACTAAAGAAACTTGGTCAAAATCCTAGTTTCCTAGGTCAGAGCGTTTCATGTTGTCATGCTCGTGCTGATGTCAGATTGACAGTTCTGGCTTAGTGTTTCCAGCGCCCTTCTTTACTGGAAAACCGCAGTGATCCATTTATAGCAATGTTTCTTCAAACAGTGGTGATATAGTCGAGCTCTCTGATTTTGGAGCTTTGATCTCATCGATGGAATTTATCCCTTAGAATGTGGACCTTCCTCCTCCTTTCATGGGCTCCTAACCTCGTCTTCCTTCCTATAAATTTATGCCCCTCATTCTAATCATGTTAGTCCTGGTTGGTCGTTTTTGGGCTACCGTGAACTCTTATTCCCTTTACATCATCGCATTGTGATAACACCTAAGTGTTTGAGAGAAGGAATGCTTTAGAGCTTTGGTGAAGGACTCATATTTTCACCAAAGGGAGGCCTCCAACATCAAGGCCTAGTTGTAAGCTCTTCCTTTCATATTTATCAATATAAACACCTGATGTTTGCTTTCTATATTTGTCTAGTCTTTTATGAAAATATTATTGTACTCCTTGATCTATGATATAGCTAATGTTTATGATTATTATGTATTGGGTTACATTTGTTGTTGCCTCTTGATAATCCGCAAGTATTCGTGTGCCATTAGTAGCAAGGAGCGAGCCTCAAAGGATCGTGGATCAAGGTCATCATCAACTGGTTCGAAAATTGTGTTGGGAAAAGGTACTTCTATCTCTATTGTTGTCGTATTATGATTGTTAGTTAAGAAATATTTGCATTAGAAAGTATCTCATGTAGCTAGACCCACTCTAGGTCTAGAGAGATCGCCTATGTCCACAGAGGGGATTTATCTTGACTACAGAATTGGCGACTCCGCTGGGGAGCTTAGCCTCTTAGCCTTCCTTTCTCGGACTGATCTTGGATTAGTTTGACTGATTATTGAAATCTAAGCTTGCTTATGTCTCTGTGAGTTTGCATAAATATTGTTAGTAATTTAATTGTGTCAATTCTAGTTTTGTGCGATTTTTTTTTTTTTTCCTTGTTTTTAGTGACAAGCATGTTTTCTGTTTACGCTGTCGCACTGCCAGCACTGTTATATATAGCACAACCATGTTGATTTGTCTTTGAGCACCCTTTTGATTATAAAAAAATGATAATATCAAACCTAGGAAAAGTTAGGGTTTCCCCTTGATTTTCCAGTGTGTCCTGGCCTCTGAAGAATGTCTGTAAATTCTCAGTGACCTTCTTGCTGTGTGTTTGACTTACTTGTCGTCTTTGAGCGAGTGTTTTCATATCTTTGATTTGTTTGTAAGCTTGGATATTTTTCACCATTTCAAACAAATTTTGTCACATTTCTTATGACTTGGTTAGAAGTAATCTATCGTGTGCACTGGTCATCACTGCATTTATGATCTTACCTTCAATTTAGTGTCAAACATAGGATCACAAAGTCTTTGATTCATAGGTCTAGAAGAGTGTGTCCTTTCTCCAAATTCAAAAGAAATTGAAAGTGATTTTCATTTTAGTTTTTTATTTGGATTGTATTTATCAATTTAAAAAAAGAGTGAAAAGAATTTCATTCATGCATTTTTTAAAGCGAATTTTATTTCCATTCGATTGAAAGAAAAGTGAAAAAGATTGTTTTTTCATTTCTTCATTCGTGTCGTTTGTTTTAATTTTTATGCATTTCAAAGAAAAAAAACAATATATATAATTTTGTAGATTATTTTTTTGTACCTTGAGGTCCGTCGTCATTATTGGCGGTCTCTCTCGTGTCTGTTAACATTTTTCATCATTTACCAGTAATCAGGTGTTTTCTACCATGTTCGACACCAACACATCTATTCACATGGCTAGATTCGTACATTAGGTTGATTGAGATTGCGGTGAAGACCCTGGGTCACCTCTAATTTTGAGCCAGACTGCGTTGAGTTATTGAGTATTCATGATTGTATACAGGATCCTACCTATATAGATGGTTGCATCGATACCGCGCATCCATTTCTACGATCTCTCTAGATGGATGGCTGCAACCATGGCGTGGGTTCAAGTGTTATTTGATGGCTAGTGTAGAGTCACGTGGTTAGGAATATTCATACCAGAGATGTCATATATTGTAAAATATTTTATTTGGCGGGTTTCCTGGCAGTGATATGAGTTCTTAGCCTTGGTTCATAAAGCATTTCAGACATCACTCCTCGTTCTTCCTTCATGCTCTAGGGGGCATATGTTACACAGTGATTTGTCACCACGCTCATTTCCCATCCCTAATCCTAAAATTCCCTATGACAGAACTGTGCAATGTTTCCACCATGAAGAAATATGTTAATACATCCCCTCAAGATTCAAAGAAAACTGCCTTGCAAGATTACAAAAGAAACTTGGTCAAAATCCCAGTTTCCTAGGTCAGTGCGTTTCCTGCTATCATGCTCGCGCTGATGACAGATTGAAAGTTTTGGCTTAGCACTGCTAGCACCCTTATTTCTTGGAAAACCACGCTGATCCCTTTTTGGAAGTGTTTCCTCAAATGGAGGAGAATCTTCGACCTCTAAAAATTCTAGGGCGACGATTTGGTTGTTAAACGGTGGTGATAGAGTCGAGCTCTCTAATTTTAGAGCTTTGATCTCATCCATGGGGGTTTATCCCTTAGAAATTGGACCTTACTCCTCCTTTCATGGGCTCCTAACCTCTTCTCCCTTCCTATAAATTCATTCCCCTCATTCCAATAATGTTAGTCTTGGTTGGTCATTGTTGGGTTAGACTGAACCGTCGTTCCCTTTACATCCTCGCATTGTGATAACGCCTAAGTGTTCGGAAGAAGGAATTATTTAGATCTTCGGTGAAGGACTCATATTTTCACTAAAGGGAGGCCTCCAACATCAAGACCTAGTTGTAAGCTCTTCCTTTCATATTTATCAATATAAAATATTTGATGTTTGCTTTCTATATTTGTCTAGTCTTTTATGCAAATATTCAGGTACTCCTTGATGTGATAGATAGCTAATGTTTATGATTATTATGTATTGGAATACGTTTTTTGTTACCACTTGATCATCCGCATGTATTCATGTGCGATCGGTAGCAAGGAGTGAGCCTCAAAGGACCATGGATCAAACTCATCATTAATGGGTTCGAACATTGCATTTGGAAAACGATACTTCTATCTCTTTTGTTGTCGTATTATGAATGTTAGTTAAGAAAAAATTGCATTATAAAGTATCTCACATAACTATACCCACTCTAGGGCTAGAGGGATCGCTTATGTCCGCAGAGGGGATTTATATTGACTACAATCATGCAGAGACATCCAAAGATGGAAGGAAGTGCACTAGAGAGGCTGACAGATTGATGCATGATGCTCGAGAGAATTTGGGAGCACCCACATCACAATGCAGGAATAGGAGGTCACCATATCATTAAACTAGATACATGGCTATGATGAGCGAGAGTGTAGAGACTGAGCCATGCTCATTCGAGGAAAGAGTGAAACAACCAGTATGGGTTGATTCCAGTGTAGTGGAATATGATTATATTATCAGGAACAATGCTTGGGAATTTGTACCAAGGCCATAAGACAAGTCAATTGTACGTTCCAGGTGGATCTACAAGGTGAAGCAAGAAACATACGGGATTGTCGAGAAACACAAGGCCAAATTTGTGGCCAAGGGGTTCTATTAGGTGGAGGGAATTGATTACGAGGAGAAATTTGCTCCAATAGAAAAGTACTCTTCAATCATATCAATTATAACACTTCTAGCACAAACGAGATGGAAAATACATCAGATGGATGTGAAGAAAACCTTCCTCAATGGAGTGATTGAGGAAGAGGTATACATAGAGCATTCAGAAGGATTTGAGACCTTTGAGAGAGAGTCACATGTGTGCATAATCAAGCGAGCACTCTATGGATTGAAACAAGCACCCTGTGCTTGGTACACCAGGATCGACATCTATTTCAATGGGTCAAGCTTCACCAAAAGTGAAGCAAATGAAAACCTTTACCATATTTTGTTTGAAGGTAAATTGTGATTGTAGTATTATATGTCGATGATTTAATTCTAACAAGTGATAAGAATTTGATAAAATCTTGCAAAGATGATTTGGAAATATAATTCGAGATGAAATACATCGGGATCATGCATTATTTCTTTGGTTTGGAAATTTGGAAAGGAGATGGGGAATTGTTTGTCTCTCAGGGAAAGTATGCCAATGAGATACTGAAGAAGTTTCACATGGAGAGAAACAAACCCGTAGAGACTCCTATAGTAAGGAATTGAAGGAAGTAAGATGCCACTTCAGGTGAAGTGATATAAGCTACCATTTATAGGTAGCTTTTAGGTTCACTTACGTACTTGGTGAACACTGTTGAGTCATAAAAAGGTATCTTTTGAACACCTAATTAGGCTACATTAATTATCAATTCGGGAGCGACTTTTTATTTCAAGAGTATACTCTGTCTGAGGCTGCAATTAACTAAGAGTAATGCTATGAAGATGTAGTACAAAATGTTAAATAAAAGAGTAAACAGATGCTTGTAAAGAAATCTAATTACAATAACATAAATGGAAATGCTCTGAAATCTTAACTACATCAATCTACAAACCATCGATCAGGGATACAGTAGCAGTAACTCCTTCCCTTAGAAATCAATGCAACTGAAATCACACTGAGGCAAGATAAACAATCTGGGAACTTGGAAGTAGTAACTAGTGTTCTCTACAGTTGGTGGTCTTGTTCTTAAAAAAATAGAAATGAAATCAAGCTCAAAATACTTGCTAATAAAGATAACTGAAAGGAACTACAAAGGCTAGAAAGGAACAACAACTCGTAATTCCTATGCATTCACAGCAACTATAACCAATTTATCTGCTAATCTGAAGCTATAAATCAGAAATAAACAATAAACAGAAATGGAACAGCAACATGAATTGAACAACAATTATAATTCTAACACAATCTCCACACTCCAAACCTATCAACAGCCAATACTACACAACAATTAATTATAACAAATCATAAACCAATAGAACAACAACTAGAATCGAATATAGAACAACAAAGCTTTTATAATGATAGCAAGATAAATGAACAACGAATGTACTTCTTGCAAAGGATAAAATAGCAATGCAATTCGTTAATGAATCTGTGTTCAATCCAACAACCGTCAATCAACTCTGTAATCGAAATACCTTAAACACAACTTCACAAAACAATAAGCAAAGATTAAAAATACAAACAACAAGGTAATTCCACTAGAGCCGGGCCCTTAGCGCCAGTGAAATACTGCTGGGCTACTTCAGAACTTAAGAGATGAAAAGAAACTCGTGTTTGATATTAATCGAACATAAAGTATTACAGAGATTGTTCTCTCAAAGCCGAGAGTCAATAAACATAATATTACAGAGGAAATGTTTGAATATAAGAACTTTTGACCAACTGACTGACTCCCTGATCACTAAAGGACGTTGCTTTATATGTTAGACCCTAATGGACAAGACAAGGAATAAGATGAGTTTGAATAGCGATACCTCAAGATCGAAGGATCCTAGGGATTCGTCCCCTTCATTTAGTTATCATCTTGTTTACTTTGACCGAAGCCGAGTTTTCCCCTGAATTTTCTTGGAAATTCGTTCGAATCTCCTTGCCTTTGGCTGGATGTGGTTTAGCGCTGATGGAGCAGCAATTACATTGATCTCAGCCTCGTCTTTGGTACAACTGTTCACTTCGTCTAATTCCTGTTTTATCAATAAAAAAGCAATCTTTAGTCATATTTTTACAATAAACATAAACCTCTCCAATTCTATCATAATTCTTATAATAAATTACCTTCCCAAGGTAAAAAGGAGTATGTCTATAGTAAAAGAATGAGAAGATACACAATAATTTCATAACTTTTTCGCTGCCCAACATACCCCCTTGCTTAATATTTTTCATGTCCTCATGAAAACTATAGTTCACATGGAGAGCAGTCAAAGAATAAGTCGGATAAGGTTTGTCATCAAAAGGCCTAAAACCATGCAGTGCAGCTAAGTCCTCAAAAACATGCTCTATCTATCCTTCGGGGAGTTCGTAAATGGCTTTGTAGTCTAAAGTAGGATACCATGAAATAGGGCTTCAGAACCTACATCCTAGCTAGAATGGTCCTTCTTTTAAAATAAGATTACTATAGGAAATCAAGCGGTCTGCAGCTAGCCCAAAGTTTCTATAATTAAATGGTTCCCTATTTTGCACATTCTGATTGGAGATTCTCCACCGGACCTTAACTGCTATATAAGCTTGGTTTCTAATGGATAAGAAATAATCTGCCCCATTTAAGATAATCGATTTGTGGACAGGCCCCAATGCTTGGATAACGCCTTCCTTGGTCATCAAACTTTTCTGCCTAGCCAAAAATTGAAGTGGGTTTTGAGGTTCACTCCTGACCCACAAATCTAATTCATTTTCCTACCTTTGAAAAGCATTATAGGCTTTAAGCCATTTCAATTGATTTACAGCAAAGGAAATGAATGCCTGATATTGAACATCTCCCAAAAAAGGGCTAGGGTTTGACTCACAATCATTTTCAAGTATTAGATTATGCAAATAAAATTCACACAAAATGCGCTGTACTTTGATCCCATAAAGTTTGCAGCATGATACAAAGTCATCTATGGTTTTTAGCTCTATGGATTTCCCTGCCCTAACTACCTTAATATTTAGCTGTAAATATATTTCTAGTAAAAATAAAGCATAGTTTTTGGCGGGGCATCTACAGGCTAAGACATTAGTGTACAATGAGCAGAGAGTGTCCATTCGATTGTAGGCTAGTTTTAATTGGTTCATTACCTTGTTAGCCTTTTCCTTTGCTCTTCAACACTTTTCGTGAGCTTCAGCTTCTACTTCATGAATAATCTTCATCTATTGCTGCAACTCCTGATATCTCTTCCGTGGGACAGTGTTTTCTTCCAACCTCTGCCTTTCTATTCGGCCCTGTGCCAACTCCTCTTGGAGTCTGGCCAGTGTTGGGTCACTAAAAGTATGCTGACTACTAGCTTGCATGTTTTCACTTGAAACGGGTCCCTCTGGAACAAATTGGGTTGGAACAACTGTTTTCTGTTCCGTATCTCCATAATTAGGCTCAGGCATGGCTTCTGCAACTTGGGGGTTCCTATTAGCGGTCACCTTTCTCTTTTTCGAAATTCGCTTGGTAGCTATGCTTCTTCTCTTGGGGGCTCGCTTAGGCATTTGTTTCATTCTCAGAACCCTAATGGTTTGCCTGAGATGTTCTAAGAGTTTATGAAGCTTCATTCGTTCCCTGCGAAGATTTTCAATCTAAGTTACTTTCCTCCTCTTCTTTAATGGAACAACTGTTCCTTTATCTGAACCCGTTTGCTCGACAGGGTTTTGGTCCATATCAGCCGTGCCTTCAGTTAAGTTCTCTTCTTGGTCTTCTGATTGGGTTCTTCTTCCACATTCATATGCCCTTGGCTAAATTCTTCGGGAATCATACCCTCGGTTGACTCTGCAATCTCCTGAGGGCTTCCAAGTTGGGATATTACTTCGGTGTTCTTTTTTTCTTGTTCATGCCTTTGAGGGGAAGCAACCCTAGCTTCGCTAGGGTTTTCTGTTTCATCCAACATTTCTTCAGCTGTTTCTTTGTCGATATCAGAGTGCTTTGGTAACTGATTAATATCATTGTTAAGGTCCAAAGGGATATGAGGATGCACATAGTCACTCATATTAGCCAGAATTTGGGCCAATTGGTCTTCTTGTAAAGGGCTTACGGTAGCATTTTCGGGAGGCTCTGTTCCTTCTTTGTTGCTGCTATGATTGTCTTCGTCCTCCTCACAGGTATGATAACTTCCTTCTTCCTCATCCGAATATCGAATTTCTCCTTCAATTTCTTCTTCCTCAGTATTTCCTTCCTCTGCACTGGATTGTTTTTCACCACTGGTGTGGTGACTTATTTCTTCTTCATCCAAGTAGCGAATTTCTCCTTCCATTTCCTCTTCTTCATCAGTACGAGGGCTTGCTCCCTCCAATTGTGGAGGCTGTTCATCCTCTGAGCTGTGCAATTCTAGGGGCTGGCTACTTCTGCCCGGAAGTCCTTCCATCATCCCCCTACTTCGTTTTGAACAGAGGGACTGTCTGTGAGTTGATGGCTCAGCTATTGAGCCAGCCATTCTCTTTCGTTTCGGGGCAGGTAAGGCTAACCCACCATCAATGGAGAATATCAACTCTTCTCAGCTGGTATGTTGCTGGGCGAGGCTACGACTTACTATTAATCAAATTAAGCAATGGTGGCTGACTACCATGTATGCATGTTGAGCTTTTCTTATACTACGAGCGATATCATGCAGCAAAGAATTTAAAAATGCAGGAAAATTGACAGTGCATTTCTGTTTTAATACAACCAGTAACTTAAGGTGGCGAGGTCTTACCACGTCTTTCCTTCTGTCGCACATTATATAGGCTTGCAATATCTTGGCCAATTCCATCCATGGTTCCCCCAATGATGCTGGTTGAACTTCTTTACCTTTGACAACCAATGTCTGTCCGTCATCCTGAAAAATCTTCATGGCTTCTCGAATCCTAATATTTTTCTGAGTCCATATAGTTCCTTGTGCTGGTATGCCAGACACCTCTGCAATTATTTCGTCGGATACATCTATTTGTCTTCCTCTAACCATGGAGAACCCTTCTTGCAAGTTCTGTAAGAATTTGGTGGCCACTGCTTCATGAGGTTGTTGCATCCTCGTGAAATATGTAATCCATCCTAGTCTTTCCAAAATCTCTCGTGCAACATCAGAAACGACCAGCACCTGTGGCTCACTGCGAATTGGTCGTCCTCCCATCGTCTCTGCACTCTGTTAGTTCTTTCCAAACACACAGTGATCACAATGGAACAACACAGCATGGTAAATTGGAATAATGTCGTTAAATTTTTGTTATTCCCTAAAATGCAGGGATTTGGTTTGCATACAGGTAAAGAAATATCGGGATTTGATCTGCATGCAGACATTTGTGCTCCCCTGATGGATGATACGTTGCCCTCGACCGTCAATTGAGAGAGGCAAGTGTGGCACAACAATAGTACATCAGGAAAAAGTAGGCATAATTATTATACATTCAATCAAATTATAGCAATTATTGAAATCAATGCGTGTGATAAATCGGTAATAGATATAAAATTGTTTTGTAATGATTCAAATATGAGGAGAAGGGACAACTTAAGATAAACATAAGTACAAATGCGTTATTTACCACTTCAAACTAATATGATCGATTTATAATGATTTTCATGTATAATGGGTTCGAAATCAAAGGTTAAGGATTCATACTTTCATTTGATATTTAAATAGAGATATAGGACAAAGGGTTAAATATGACTATCGATGTGTATAAATGTGACTCCAATACCATCAGCAAAGCTCTGTTGCCCACAGGTGTCCATAACCTTGACAGAGTTGCTTTCTCACCCTTGGAACCATTGTCCTTTATTTATGCTGAGGAAGTGCTTGTTAAATGTCATAATGGAGGCCATTGTGCTGGCTTGGTGACCAGATAAATCACAATGCCATTCACCAGGAAGAAGTGAAAAGTGGGCAGGCCGGCTCGTGATGAGACCTCCTATTCCAAGGACTTCTTAATTTTTTCAATTGTCCATTGGACCATATCCCTGGTTTGGTGGCCATGATGGGAATGCCACTTCATTGACTTCCTTATGATCATGGTAGGCTGGCTCTTGATGAAACCCCCTATCCTCTATCTGCCAAATCATAAAATTATTAGTGGAACATATAGATATTTTTCTTTTTCATATAACACTTTCCTAGTTATTCATAAAGGATGGCTCAGCACTCCTTAAGAGTAGGGATGGTGGAAGAAGTCTGAACATCTCAATAGAAAAGAATATGCCCTTATTCTTACTCCATAAATAAAAATCAAAGAAAGTTATAACATATGGGAAAGAACCAATCATGATAAGGATAATCAATCAGATTAATTCAATGGTAATAAAACAACAAAATTATGTTATTGATTATGTCCCTTTTTCCTGTTTTCTTATCATTACTAAACAATTTTATTAAAAATGACGATTTCTTTTGATTTGCTGATTAGAGTAAGCTTTAATTTGTATGATTGTATATAAATAATATGTTTTCCTTTAGAAGAGTCATTAGAAATTCTCAAAATGCTAATCTAAAAAAAAAAAAAAAAAATCCACTGAAAAGGTGCTGTTCCTTTAAAAAAAACAGCAGAACCAATCTGCAGAACTGCTGTTCCTTCCGAAAGGAATAGCAAAAACACTCTGTGGAACTGCTGTTCTTTTCGAAAGGAACAACAAAAGTGCTGTTCCTTTAGAAAGGAACAACAAAACTCAAAACAAACGAAATAAACAGAGTTTTTGAAAAAAAACAAAATTTCATGAAACAAACAACGAAAAATGAAATAAACAAAGATTTGAAAAAAAAAGGAATTCCCTAAAACAAATAATCCAAATAAATGAAAAATATTTACGTACAAAATATAAAAAAGAAACGATTTAATAAACTGGTGCAAAGGAGGAGTTATCCCCTTCAGCCAGAATTTCCATGGTAGAATCTTCCCGTAACTGTTGGTAAAATGATTCCCGGGTAAGCGGTTTATGATATAATTGTACTCGATGACCGTTTACCTTAAAGGAATGCCCAGATCCATCAATGGTAGCTAATGTAATAGTGCCATTATCATGCACTTTTTGTATTTCATAGGGTCCGAGCCATCGTGTCTGGAGTTTCCCTGGAAAATCCTAAAACCTAGAATCATATAGGAGTGCCTAGTCTCCTTCGTGGAAGATATTTTATTTGATAAGGGCGTCATGCCATTTTTCTCTCTGTTGTTGGATTAACGCTGTGTGTTGAAGATCAGAGAGCCTAATTTCATCTAACTCATTAATTTGCTGCAGTCTTTTAGCCCGGGCTTCATTTAGATCTAGACCCACCTTTTGAGTTGTTCTTAATGTATGAATTTCAAATTCTATTGGAAAGATGGGTTCTTTTCCAAATACCAATTGATATGGTGAATATCCCGTAGTGGGTCTCCACGTTGTTCGATATGCCCACAATGCTTCTGGCAATCTATAGGCCTAATCTCGTCTGTGTGAGGCAATGATTTTTGTCAATATAGATTCAATTACTTTGTTCGTGCTTTCTACTTGGCCATTGGCCTGTGGGTGGTATGGGGTTGTAATCTTGTGCCGAATGTGGTAGTTTTGTAGTGTTTCAACTAATTTATTACCTACAAATTGTGGTCCTCCATTTGTGATTATGTCCCTTGGGAGGCCATATCGCACAAAGATTTGGAAAAGAAATTGTATTACAGAGTCCTCTGTAGCTTTTGAAAGTGCCTGTGCTTCGACCCACTTAGTGACATACTCGGTTGCAACTAGGATATATGTTTTTTGGTTTGAGGGAGGGCTAATAGGGCCAAAAAAATCAAGCACCCAACGTCCAAATGGTTCAATCACTAGTTGAGGGTTCAAAGGCATTTCATCAGACTGCCTAGGGCAACCTGCCCTTTGGCAGCTATCACAGGCCTGCAAATTTTTTTTGGCATCTTTAAAGATGGTAGGCCAATAATAGCCTATTCATAAAACCTTATGGGCAGTTCTACGATCTGCAAAATGCCCGCCACATTGCCCATCATGGCATGCTTTCAAAATATCAAATACCTCGTCGTCCCAGACACATCTTCTTATTTGCATATCTGCCCCTGTGTGAAATAGGTAGCCCCCAATCCAAGAGAATCGGGTACTACGTTGTATTATCTGTTTTTCGTTCATTAGGGGATAGATGTTTAGGTAATTTACCTATTGCCAAATAATTTGCTATATCGAAAGATAAATACCAAGAAACACAAGAATAGCAAAGCGTATATTCATCTCGGGGAAGTGGTCTTTCTAACCTGCTTCGTATCCGTTGGCTTTGGCATTATTTGATAGAAATTCAGCTACAAGGAGTTCTCTTTCCCGTGTCGATATTTGATTGTAATGTCGAATTCCCCGCAATAAAATCATCCATCTCTACATACTCTTCCATTTGTAACAGGTTTATTTGCTAAAAATTTACCAGAAAGATCAAGATATTAGTGTTTATAATATGATGCAGAGTGTTGTCCTTGATGGCAACCCACTTGATGAAGATAATGGTAATCTTCTTAATGAAGTTTTCCTTGATGGAAACCTACTTGATGAGTTGCCTATGATAAGCAACCTATGTGCTAAACATGTAAGAATGATGAATCTACAGATCAGTTCAGATGTGACAGAGAAAACATTTCCAGTAAGTGCCAAAAAAATGATAAATATAATATGTCACAATGTATACGCTACTTTTGTGAAGGCAACCCGCATATATACTCTACTTTTGTGAAGGGAACCCGCGTATACATTCAGGGTTAGCATATACGCAGTTTTTATGAGGCAAAGTTGCGTATACACGCGAATACGCACGCTCAAAGTCGCGTATGCCTTTTGCGCTCTAAAAACTATGATACCTAGGGGCATTACCATGGTATTGACCCATTGTATTGAGTGTTGGATTATCTATTTGATCCCGTCTAGGAATACCATCGGAAGTTGTGTGGTTTTGGCTCATGGTATTGATAAAGACCAAATCTATTTAAGGAGAAGAAAACCATAGTGCAAGGGTGTGCATGAGTAAGGGTTGTGAATGAATAAATCTCTCTAAGGAATATCTGCATGGATGAACTCTATTCTTGATTGATAGATCTAAATCTATGATGCACCTATGAAGAAAATGATGAAGAGGGATCTCTAGATCTGAAATGTATATGTATTTTCTAGATCTGATTATGGATTGTTTAGATCTGAGATGAGGCGAAATACTTTCTGAAGTAAGGGATGAAATCTGAGTTGTTTATCTGATCTGAAGAGCTGCACAGTCCTGAAAAGTTACAGATGTATACGCAGGTTCGCTTCATCAAAAGCGCGTGTATACACGAGTCTGCTTAAGGAAAAGCGCGTATGGACAGAAAGGATTTTCTGAAGAATGCACTGGAGTATACGCGGGTTGGTCTATATGAAAGTGCGTACATACGCAGGTTCAGTGAAGTAAAAGCGCGTATGGAATCTAGGGTTTTACTGAAGTATGTGGTATGAAATATCTGATCTGTTCTGCTGTTTTACTGCTATCTGTCAATGATGTATTCATACAGAACTGGGTTGTTTGAATGATGAATATGCTGCTAATTATGTTAATTGAAGATCAAGTTGTTGGTTGATTGGTTGATGATTCAATGAATGAATTTATGGGGTTATAAGTTTCAATTTGATGAATGTTGAGCTTAAATGTGTGGAGTGGGTCCAGTCTGAAAATCTGATGAAAAGTGGCCTACAAGGTATGTTGTGTGGAAGCTGATGGATCCAGTATGAAAATTGATGAAACGTGGTCCATGGTGGTGCCGAGGGTTTATAAGGTTCTGGTCATCGTGGGGTTGATAGCTCCCTTCTAGTGAGGCTGGTAAACGAGAGCAGGGGGTCGATGCTCCCTTCCAGGAGAGGCCCAAACGAGAGAAGGTTGTAGCCTTCTGCTGTGTGGGTGCCTCGCATGCCGGTATGAGTCTCAGGTTATACAGGTTGTAAGATGTTTTCTCTATAATAAAATATTGAAGGCCGAGACAACGACAGCGGTGGTTTTCTCCCGACTTGGGTTTCCACCTAAAATCCTGGTGTTCATGTGTGTTGCTTATGTGTGATGACTTACTCTGTTCTTACTGTACATGTTTACTGTTTATTGAACATTTAATGAATGAATGATGGAATGATATAAGTGAAGAATTATCTGCATAATAAGATTGCTGGACATACGCATGTTTTATTCAGTATATCCGCGTGTATACGCGAGTTAGCTACATGAAAGTCACGTATGTGTTTTCAAGTAAGAAAAATTAAAAAATCTTGAGTATGCCCTAAATACTGATTCACCCCCCCCCCCCTCTCTCAGTATTTTTCCTAACAATTGGTATCAGAGGAGGTCCTTCTGCAGAAGCTTGATCGCTTGAAGGAGATCCGTCGAAATGGGAAGTCATGAAGGGTTAATGTCTATAAGGCCACCTCTATTCAATGGAAATAATCTGTTATTCTGGAAGATACGAACAAAAGCATATCTGCAAAGTCTTGGTGCAGAAGTATGGGCAATCATGGAAGGAGGTTATCAGTATCCGGCAAGTATTCCTACTGATGCAGCAGAAAGGAAGAAATATGAAATCAATGCCAAAGCCGTCAATGTCTTATTAGGAAGCCTGTCTGAACCAGAATTTGCTAAAGTGATGCAGCTAAATTCAACAAAAGAAATAACCATCCTCTTTGAGTGAGCAAAGTGGCAACTAAATCAACTGGGTTGACGCTAGTTTGTTGAGGAGCATGACTCCACTGCCGAATGGCCTTGAGTGCTCTCATAATTACACTGGTTTTGGGAATTCAAGGTTTGGATCCAGATGGATCTATAAGGTGAAGCAGGTATGATATGGGAGTGTGGAAAGATACAAGGCTAGATTTGTAGCCCAGGGATTCTCACAAGTTGAGGGGATTGACTATGCGGAGACTTTTGCACCTGTTGCGAGGTACTCATCGATTAGATTTATCCTTGCAGTCTCAGCGGAGATGGGGTAGCAGATACATCCTATGGATGTAAATAATGGAGTTATGGAGGAAGAAGTGAACATTGAGCAGACAGAAGGTTTTGAGACCTTTGACAGGGATTCGCATGTGTGCAGACTCAAGAGAGCACTGCATGGGCTAAAGAAAGCACCTCATGCTTGGTACACCAGGATTGACAAGCATTTCACAGGGTTGGGCTTCACAAAGGGTGAAGAAGATGCGAACTTGTACCAGATTGTGGTTGATGGTAAGCTTTTGATTATCATACTTTATGTTGATGATTTTATTTTGACAGATGATGAGAAACTCATAAATTCTTGCAAATAATATCTTGCAAGAGAGTTTGAGATGAAGGACATGGGACTCCTTCACTATTTCCTTGGTTTGGAGATATGGCAGCGGGATGGGGAGCTATTTGTTTCTTAAGGCAAGTATGCCAAAGAGATTCCGAGGAAGTTCCACATGGAGAGCTATAAACCCATGGAGACTCCTCTTGCAGCTAACTGAAGGAAGGATGATGCTACTTCAAGTGAGGTAGTGGACGCTACTATTTATAGGTAGATTGTGGGTTCACTCATGTACTTGGTGAACACACAACCAAATGTATGTTACATCGTTAACTAGCTTAGTCAAGCTATGGTTAATCCGACCAAGCTCTTTTGGAAGGAGGGGAAGCATGTCTTGAGATATCTTAGGGGCATTATAGAGTATGGATTATGGTACAGACTAACAGAGGGAGTGGAGCTTCAAGGCTTCACCAATGCAGATTGGGCATACAATCCATCACACAGGAAGAGCACATCAGGAGGGATCTTCAGCATAGGGTCAACATCATTTTCTTGGTATAGTAGGAAGTAGAGATCAATTGCACTCAGTTCAGCCAAGGTAGAGTACATGGCAGCTAGTCAGGCTACATGTGAGGCAATATAGATGAGGAAGATACTTGTTGGTTTGTTCGGTCATCAGATGGATCTGACGGTGATACATTGTGATAACCAGAGTTGCATAAACTCTTGGTTAATCCAATATTCCATCAAAATTATAAGCATATTGACATCCGGTACCACCATATTATGGATTGTGTTCAAAGACACATTATGTTACTTCAGTACATTCCCATGGAGGATCAGGATGCAGATATTCTGACGAAGGCGCTTGCTAGGAGCAAATTCGAATACCACAGAGGTAGGATCAGGGTAGCTGATAATCCCTTTCTTGTTGAGAGGGAGTGTTGAAATTCAACAATAAAATGAAACACACACACACTAGTGTGGGATCACAGGTCACATAATGATGGGTCCTAGTGATACATTAGTGTGCAAGCCAATTGATTAAATAAATTGGAAACGTGTCTAATTTAATTTTCCCTTAATTAAATTGGACAATAAATTGTAATATTATCTCATAGACTTGTAATAGTTAAAACGAGTGTGATAGATTCAGTTAGCTCATGAAATGTGGTTTGTGAGGCATGTAGAGTGATTCTATTTGTTTTATAGTCCAAGTTGCAGTTAGTGTATTAGTTTAATGCACGAGAAATCAATTAATTCAATTAAGTGAGTTAAAGTCAATCTAACTAGTTGTAACTGATTGTTGCACTAGTGAGAGGTCAAGTGAATTAAATCATATTTATTTCACATGCAGTGATCTATCAAGTGACTAATGATTTACTATTAATAGCTGCATGCATTTCAGTTCTGATGAAGCCCCAATTGAGACAGAGGTTAAAGGGATGTTAACTATCAGTTGTATTATTATCAAACTGCCCAGATGCAGTTAAACCACCATAGGATTTCTCATGAGAATTGCGTAGTCAAAGAAGTTTGAAATTTATAAATAATACGGATTTAATTCTAATAGGACTTCGCAAGCAAGGCAAGCTGCGCAGAAGTAGAGAATTGGCTAAGTGTTGGTCGATTTTTTCCGGATTACTATGAGATAGTTGGCAGAGTACAATAGAATCTTGTGAGAAGAGTGCATTATATTGATTCATGATTCCTTGGTTGAATATACAATAGAATATAAAGGGGTTTTGAGCAGTAAGCTTTCCCCAGGAAAAATATCTGTGTTGTGGATTGATTTGATTCTTTCTCTTACTTGGTGTGACTGTGAAATCGTGTTTAATTTTCGCAAATTTATTGAATAAGGATTCAGTATCTTGCCTTAGTACATTGCATGATTGGATTGAATCCATTGGTATACACATTGTTTGTATAATTTCTATAGATAGTGTTGTATAGACAAGTCCATGTTGTATAATTCCTTTTGGCTCAAAAGACAATTTATCCATTGTGAATACTTGTGATCAATGTATTGTTCGTGTGCATGCCAATTGAATAGGAAATTGTTCTATTGTGTAACTATTAATGTTTTTTTATTGGATGCTTCTAGAGAATTTAGTGATAGGTTTCCAATTAGGCATTATCCCATTTTTGAATAAATGCTGCATTTTTATTCGTTGGAGAATACCAATTCTTGGGTTGAAAAATTCTATCCAAATGAAAGAATTTTCAGCAACTGTTGATGCTCTAAAAATGCCTTCTGCACCATTATCCAAGATATCTTTGATATCATAATTTCCACTAATCAATTCATTGAGCATATCTTGTCTTAACATAATGAAAACTGACAATTTCATTTTTGTGTTATTATAGTGATTTCTGTTGGGTGATTTGGTTTCTTTGTCATTTGTTATCAATGTTATAGTTTTTGTATTAACGAATGACAACATTTTCTCATTATGTTTTTGTACATATTTGTTTAAGTAGAATAGATATGGGAATGTTGGTGTCATTTGGCGGGAATATATACCAATGGTTGTTCAAGTAGGCAAGATTGTCTTCTATATGTGAACAAGTTCTAATTCTATTTAACATGGACACAAATGTTGTATTGTCTTGTTGCATCACTTGTTTTAGTTGAAATCTCTTAACATTATCTCTCCAAAAAGTGTAAGGAGTAGTAGTTGCTTTAAGACTTGGATACTCAAATATCCAACGATCGTGGACAGGTTGTGCTTGACATAGATCACCATAGAATATTATTTCAAGGTTTCCAAATGGTGTACTTGGTGTCTGCATAATTTCACGAAGTTGTCTGTTAATGTTATATAGAAATTATGAACCAATCAATGATACTTCGTCTATAAGAACAAGTCTAAGTTTATCATATTCTTTGCTTAGCATGTCCCATGTGCTAGAATTCAGTGGTAACATGTTACATGATGATATTGGCAAGTGAAAAGTTGAGTGTAGTGTGATACCATTATCAATATATGCAAACTTTCCAGTAAATGTAACTATGAGACCATTTTTTTAGGGGGTTGTTTTCGATGTATTTGTTATGGTTGTGCATTAGTGCGTGATAAAGTTCCCATGTAGCGGTTATTTTTTTTGTTCCTGCACCTATGGTAATAAAGAAATAAACCAGATTTCCTAGATTATTTTTTTCCATAGAACTATTTGTTTCACTATAAATTGTTGTTCTTCATTTAACTTTATTCTAATTTCACAAAATGTCAATGTGCTAAAAAATGATGGATGTTTAATGCACATATTTGTACTTGCATATCTATTTTCCATGTCTCTAGATTGTATTTTTTGTATTAGATCGTGGTGAATATCATATCCTTTAGTAGGGAAAGTGTTGTCATTTTCCAATGGGAGCTTAACTATATATATGTCTTCATGTTTCGATATGACTATAACTGAAGCAAGGTCAATGCCACCCTGTGGAAAATTTGGATGAGAAATTTTTTCTTCAATACCAAAAACAATGTGTTTTTTTGACAAATATGATTTTGTCCATGTTTCATTGAGTTTTTTTAAGTGTGTATTCAGATTCTCTGTATGGAAGTTAAATCATATTTTTTTTCCCTATAATGGTTTTTAGGGTCTTTTTGTTCATTTTAATGAATGAATCATGTGACAATTGGGGTGTTTTGTTTTTTTGGTTGTTGTTTTTCTAGTTGAGAATGAAGAATCATATACTGCTAAGCAAAGGTTTTCAAGTTTAAGTGGTCGGACCATATATTTGTCAATGATTGACATGCACAAAATATCTTCAGAGTCGTCTTATTCATGTTGCAATAGAACAAGTCTTTTAAGTACATATGTTCATTTTTCAGCTGGAGCGTGTTAATGAAAATTGTTTTCCTAGACAATGAATACAAAGATAGTGAAAGAATAATGTGGACTACTTTCCTACTTGAAATTTTTTGTAAATTTAAAAATGTGTTTCCAAGTTTACGAATAGTTTCAATTTTACTATGATCATTGGACAAGAAATCTTCTCGGATTCGCCTAAACATAGATATCATTTTGCGATCCATCTTTGTCATATAGGAACTACAATAAGTTGTTGCAGCAAATGCATCTAAAATGAACCAAAAATTTGTGTTTGCTTGCCAAAATGCTGGTATTTTATTTGCAAATTCATTTATCCAAATATTGAAAGGATTTATTTTTAACAACACGATGGGCTACACAATACAAGAGTGAAGAATGAAAGTATATTCTTTGTTTTCAATACAGATCCAAGATCTTTTGCTCATATATGCATTAAATAATTACATATAACAGAGCACTTAAAACCATGAAACATAAGAACATAAAACAAAGAACAAAGAGGCCATAACACGCATGAGAACAAGACACCAAAAATTGATTATGAAGTTCGCCAAATTAAGACTACATCTCCGGGCCCTGCTCAACAGTGGGGAGACATTCATTAATTAAATGGAAAGAAGAAGAATAAGTATAAGCAAAATTACATAGATCACCCTTATACCTCCAATCTGGAAAATACCCGAAAAATGGAGAGCTTTGATGCAGAAACAGACATCATCGTTGAGTTCCTGTCGTTGAGAGGTGTAAAATTGGCACAAAATTTGTCTCAAATGGACACTGGCAAGTTCTAAACTCCAGGGAATCTTTTCGATGCCCCTCAATATTCCCTAGGCATGGTTCCACCCCTCTGGCCTGCTCGTGGTTCTGCTCCTGCTCCTCTTGCTCGTTACCGGCGCACCGGAAAATTGAAAGCTTGTATATGATTTATGGGTGGAGTTTACCATCTAAGTTTGTTTGTCTTAGTGGTAAATAAAGTAATTAATAGAAGAGAGGTTGGGGGATCAAATATTGCCTCTCCAAAATTGGGTGCATGGTTGTTTTTTGCATTAATGATAGGTGGGTGGGGTTCACACCATGCGGCCCTGAACCAACCTTTTGCCTTACTGCACATTGGAGGTTGCATTATTTTTGGGTCGAAGTTTGGGACCACCCCTCGGGGGCCAGCCATGTGGGTCGGGCAGGTTCGACCCTCGCCGGTCTTGTAGCTCACGCTGCCTCTAGTGGCTATATGTCGTTACAATGTAATATAAGGTGGGGCGTGGGATGGGTCCACTAGAGGTGGCCCGCCCACGACCCATATGGTTATACCATGGGGTTCGGCAGGGGTCATGGCCCACCGATCCAAAATATCATATATATATTTTTTGATATGTGGCCATGCAGGGGTGGCGGGGGTGGGAGCTCGCCGCCCCTAATTCTATATTATTTTTCATTTGTTAAAACAAATTATGCATTTTTTATTTTAACGAAAATAAGGGTTATTGGGATTTTTAAAGAGGCCACAATTTCACCCTTTTTGGGAGCTAAGTTCCTTGCCGGTTGACAGTGAATTTGTGGGACACTTAAACCTGGTTCACTGCATAACTATGACCAAAAATTTGACTTGATCTACCTTCTCCATACGAGCTCCGATTGGAGATCTGTTCGCACCATTAGAATAAGAACAAAGAATACTTCGACATGGTCCTAGTTTTGTTGTCATCTGGAAACTTTAATTTTTGAGTAATTTTAAGCCACTTGTCCTCTGAGATCCTCCTGGATCAATCCTCCCTACTGAGGAGATTTTGGACCACCTAAAGCATTAGCACATCCAACACACTGCTTGTGTCTTCGCCAAGCCATACTTTCAATCACCTGCACACAAATCTGGTACATCCTTTGCAATCATATACAAACCACACATGACTCAAACAACCCCTCACTTTCCAAGAGTTTATAGCACACACTCATTGGTCAAGGATTTCATAATAAAAACCAATACCCCAACTACTCGATGGGAAACACATCATCACCTTTACATTTACTTGCAACACATGATTTACAATATGTGGCCATATCAATATACTACCTCTAAAAAAACCATATTTTACTTAATAAAGTAAATGGGTTATCTCCCTGGGCGGATTTGCTTGTGGAATGTCTTCAATGATTGGATTCTTCATGGGTGCTTTTTGGGCCTGAAGTGTTTGACATGAATATTTCTGGTGTTCATCCTTGTGGCAATGATCCTTCCTCTTCCAGACTTTCTATATTGTCTTAGAATGCTTCCTCTCGATGTGCCTTTGATAGTTCTCATGGATCCCTCACTATCACTAGCATATGATGAGGTGCTCTCATCATCTCTCATTGGTGGGTCGCCGGTTGTCTTGGAGCATTCCCCAACTTCCTTCCTGACATACCCAAATCCTACATGATGGGGTAATTCTTCTACTTTGATAGGGTTTATGATTCCTTTTTCATTAATGCCGAAGCCCTTTCCATGATACCCCATCTTCTTCAACAGTTTGGATCTGATACCTATAGTACGTTTTTCAAAAGCAATGAAATCGTCATCATGAAAAGTAAATGAAATCGAAGATACAGTTTTTACCTCAAGGGGGTTATGTTGCAGCCTCTCCAAGGCCACGTCGTTAGATTACAAATGGCGTAGCAACCTTTGTTTCTCCTTTTCTTCTTCCTATAGGAGTCTCCTTATCTCAATATTCTCTTCTTGAATTATTTGATGGATCTCCTCAAGTTCCTGGAGAAATGTCGCATTGGGCGACCCTTTCATCTTTGGTACATTATCTATTGAAATTTTTGTTTCATTTCCCAAATCTCAACCCAAATTGATGGGTCCATCTGCTGCAATTCCAAGAGCTGCAACCCTCCTTTCATCACTATAATCTGATCCCAAGTCAATTGGTCTACCTTGCACAACTCCTACATTCGCGGCCTTATCATCTTCCTCTGATTCAGACTATTGGTCTTGTTGCATGGTGGCATCTCTCTTCTACCTCTCCTTACTATCATGCCTCTTAGGTGTCATCTCAGGGTGCAATTTCCAGCAATTGTCTTCGTCGTGTCCTTATTTCTCACAATGGGTACAAGAGGTTTTTGTTCCTCTTCTCTTTTCTTTTGCGACTCTTTTTGGGTGGTCATTTTGTTCATGCATTTCCCTGCTTTCAAGATGCATGGCCTTCACACTAGCCTCATAAATGGTGGTAGGATCAAACAATAATAATGAATGTCTTATGTAACTATGTAAGGAACTGTTATACTTAGTTACAATCTCTGGTGAATCTAACAGAACGCTCAAATTCAATGCTTGTTTTCCGAATTCTTCAGTGAAGTTTTTCCAATTTTGACCTTTGTCTTGCCTTAGGTGTTTCCATTCCATTAATTCCTTTTTCTTATATCTCAAAGGGTAAAATTGATTTTTTAATGCAGAAATAAATTTTGACCATGAGGAGAGAAGGTTACCCAGATTGTTGATGTCTTGCAATTTTCTCTCCCACCAAACGAGAGCGGTGCCACCCAGTCGAAGGGATGCCAACTAGATATTTGACTCATCTTTCTTGATCTGTTGAATTCAGAAGTAGACCTCAACCTGTCTAATCCAATTGTTTAGCTTTTCCACATTACATTCTCCTATATACATAGGAAAGTCAAATTTTACATTTAGTTTAAGGAAAGGCTTCTTAGATGTATGCCTATGATGTTTGCGAGAATGATGAGAAGAAGAAGAGGAACTATCACTAGAAGATGGAGAGGTAGGAGGCTCTTCTCCACCATATCCATGGTTTATTGAGCCGTGGTCATCTACATTGTTCTTCTTGGGCTTGGAAGTCTTCTCATACTCTACAAACAATGTCTACTTTCTTGGTCATGTTGTAAAATTCCTTGCGGTAAATCCGCTCTTATTCCCAACGAGCTTCCTCATCTTCCATGTTTCTTCTTTGTAGAGCACATCCTGCTTCAAGATCAAAATACTTAAGCTTTCCTTCACCTCTTTGCCACTTATTTTTGGTTAGCATATACTCATGTAATTCGCATCGATAAAGACCTACTTTGATACCACTTGATCCAAGATATTTTTCTTATAGATGCATTAAAGAATTACATATAACAGAGCACTTAAAACCATGAAACATAAGCACATAAAACGAAGAACAAGGAGACCATAACACGCATGAGATCAAGACACCAAAAATTGATTACGAAGTTCATCCAATTCAGACTATGTCTCTAGGCCTTGCTCAACAGTGGGAAGGCCTTCATTCATTAAGTGGAAAGAAGAAGAATAAGTACAAGTAAAATTACATAAAGCACCCTTATACATCCAATCTAGAAAATTCTTGAAAAATGGAGAGCTTTGATGCAGAAACAGACATCACCGTTGAGTTCCTGTCACAGAGAGGTGTAAAATCAACATAAAGTTTTTCTCAAATGGACACCGGAAAGTTCTGCACCCCAGGGAATATTTTTGATGCCCCTCAATAATCCCTAGGCATGGTTTTGCCCCTCTGGCTTGCTCGTGGTTCCGCTCCTGCTCCTCTTGCTTTGCCCTGGCGCACTAGAAAAATGAAAGCTTTTATATGATTTTTGGACAGATTTTACCACCTGAGTTTGTTTTTCTTAGTGGTAATTAAAGTAATTAATAGAGGAGAGGTTGGGGGATCAAATCCCGCCTCTCCAAAATTGGGCACATGGTTGTTTTTTTTGCATTAATGATAGGTGGGCGGGGTCCGCACCATGCGGTCCTGGCCCAACCTTCCACCTTACTGCACGTTGGAGGTTGCTTTATTTTCGAGTTGAAGTTTGGGACAACCCACTGGGGGGACGACCACGTGGGCTAGGTGGGTTCAACCCCCGCCGACCCCATAGCTCACGCTGCCTCTGGTGGTTATATGTCGTTACAGTGTAATATAAGGTGGGGCATGGGTTGGGTCCACCAGAGGTGGCCCACCCACTGCCCATATGGTTATACCATGGGGTTCGATGGGGGTCATGGCCCGCTGACCCAAAATATCATATATATATATATATATATATATATATATATATATATACATATACATATACATATACATATACATATACATATACATATACATATACATACACATACACATACACATACACATACACATACACATACACATACACATACACATACACATACACATTTCACCATTTTTCGGGAGCTAAGATCCCTGCCATTTGATGGTGAATTTGTGGGACAGTTAAACAGGACTCACTTCTTAACTTTGACTTGCTCCAACTTCTCCATATGATCTCAGATTAGAGATCCGTTTGCACCGTTGGAATTAGAACGAAGAATAATTCGACATGATCCTAGTTTTGTTGTCATCTGAACACTTTGATTTTTGAACAATTTTAAGCTACTTGTCCTCTGAGATCCTCCTGGATCAAATACCAAAATCATCTAGGAAAATATCAAATTGCATATCTTTGGAATTGATATTGATGTGTAAAATGATTTTTTTTTTTCTTCTCATGATTATCATCGACATTGGTGCACAAATATTGCAAAATGCAAGTTTCATACATTCATGGATAAGGAAAACCAAATCTACAATTGGAATTTTTGTTTTTTTTTGGAAGTTTTTATGTGATGATGAGTTTGTATTTGAACCATTTGATCTAGTAGCAATGTTACGTCAGAAGTCAACTATAAATAAATGAAATAAGTAAGATTGGCTTCAAGAGAGTGTTGATATATGGGTGCATATTTAATCCAAAGTAGTCGATGAATGTGTTTTTCTCCCGTGCTTTGAAACTTTGTGACAAAAAAGTAATCTTTCACTTGTCCATAAATTTCATTTTTTGTGATCAATCTACATAGTACTAAAATTCTATGTCTATATTATCGACTACATATCACTAGGTGGCTTTTGACCAATGTGTCAATGCATTCATTGGAACAGTTGTTCAGATTATTCATTGAATTGATAGAATTTTGTTTTTCTAATGCATTTGTCAATGGATGCCATAGATGCTTAGCACTAGTGAATGTTACAAATAAAGTTGGGGGTCAAGTTATTGTATCATTGCGAAAATGTCTTTTCGCATTTTTTCAAAGTAGTTAGGAGATGTGCGAATTATTTTGAAACATTGATATACAATTGTTGAATGCAATATTTTTTGCAGATTGTTTCGGTACTTGACATATTTTGTGACTAACTTCTTTCCTTTTAGTTATCTTTTTCATATGGACATCTAAGCTGAACTTGAGGCCTGATTTATCAGTATAAAAATTTATTTGAAAAATTACTTTGTGATGTGCATTGAGAAATCTTATGACATGTGTAATAATTACCATTGTTCAATTTGTTGATATGAAAATTGGTTCATGACATAATTAGGTAAACCATGGCCTTAAAACAATGTGGGGAAATCAAGCTCTTAAGAAAACTTGTCTTGGAAGATAGCTAGTGGGTGAAATTATTCAGAAGGAGAAATTTGTATTATTTTTGTTTCAAGATTGTGGATTAAATGGGCTTTTGATTAACCGTGTACAAGTGTTTCTGATTCTGGTTCTAGGTCATCGTCAAATTGTGGTGGATCTGGTTCACGATTTTGTTTACATTGATCAAAATGTTTTTTCCATTCGTTGTTAATTACTATTTACTCATTTTCGTTGTTAGGTCATTCAACGCAAACATCACTTTTTTTGTTTGAATGTTTCCAGACAAATAAGCATTTGTGTATTCTATTTTTCTTTTTAGCATTATTACAGCTGTCATTGAATCATCAATATTTCTAGGGAGAGTAGTTTGTATTTTGTTCAGATTGGAAGGTACATTTATGATTGTGCTTGTCAATCCCATCTATGAATTTTTGTAGCGAAGTTGTCGTATATGTGAAAAGGTAATTCGCTGTACCAATAATCTCTCTTCCAAACTTGTTAATTATACAATAGAGGACAATTTATGGTTTCACTGAATATCTATAGGTGTTGCAAATCTAGGCAATTTACCATTGAGTAATGTAGTATCACAATCTCTAGATATTTGTTCATTGATTTTGATTTCTTTGATTGTAGTTCCGGTTATGAGATTATGATCAGTTGAAAAAGTGTTTTCACTCATGGGACACATTTTTTTTTTAAATGCAATCTCACACAAATATAACATGGATATTTAGGTGTGCCTTGAATTGATTGCAAATATGTTTCGATTGCTTTAATTGACTGCAAATGTTTTTTTTTCCTTGCAATAGATAATCTCCATATGAACGTATTGCATTTTTCAATTGATGCACAAAATTAGATTGGTTTTTGGGTATACTAGAAATAGTAATAGGCACTAGTTTTCTATGCTACTCATTTAATGGTGAGGAAAAGGAATTTTGTTTTGATAGGATGCAATGTGCGGACATGTTAACAAGTTTTCTTTTCGTTGAAATTTTATCATTAGTTGTTTGGTTTTTGACTTGGAAATGGCTTATAGAATTATTGGATTTATTCTGCTTAGCTTGTGTGGATTGTTCACAAGAAATGGCACTGGAATTTTTTAAAATATTCGTTGACCAAGTGTTTTTGCATGACTAGTATCATAGTTATTACAAGCATCTTGAATTTCCAAGAGTGCATGAAAGTGTGCATGTGTTGTTAACATTGGAAGATGCAAAAGATAAAGGATTTTGTATGAATTAATTGAATAATATATTTTCAAGGAAATGCCTCCAATGTTTGCATTCCATATTTGGATATTAACGTTAATTATTTCATATATCCGTTGTTTTGCAAACTCTTTTCCTTCTATATGCCCATTTTCATATGGCATCGATAAGTTAATAGTATAATTTTTCCAATCATTTACACATTTCTCTTGTTGAATTTTTTTTTCATCAAGGTGTTTTTGAAAGCATGCTATGGCTCTACTATCATTGTGAAAATAAAAATTGTGGAAAGTTTGTGCAATTGTTTTTCTCATGGAAATCATGTCAAACCATGGTGCAAATGTACAGATAGAGCTGAAGAGTGAGTCAAGAAATTCATCAAGAGTGGTGTTGTGGATTAAAAAACCTTGTTCTAATAAGGTTTGTTTAATTGAAATCATGTCAAATGGCACAAAAGAGAATTGGTGTCCAACTATGCATTGAGCAATAGGTCTAGAAACTGGAGAGATAATGTTTGTTGTGTGATATAGCAGAAGTGGTTCGAAGTGACCACATATAGGATTTTGGGCATGTAAAAAAATATTATATTGATAGCCACAAAGATGCTCATTGAAACAAAGAAATGGTTGTCC
>JAXQQM020082992.1:0-20856 GCA_034641835.2 Pinus albicaulis
TTTCTGGTAGAGCCATAACCAGTCCTTGAAACAATAAGAGTTTGGTTTTCAAATGAAACCCAAGTATTTAAAACCCATTTCCCATCCACAAGTGGGAAACGGGAGCATGCTCTTTATTTGGGAAAGAGTATGCTCTGGAAGGTTATTGTGAGCCAACATAGACTTCTCTACTTTTATCTGCATCCCCGTAGATTTTTGAAAAAGGCTAAGAATATTATGCATAGATCTGGCATTTTCATTGGATGCGTAACAAAAGAGTAAGATGTCATCCACAAAGAGGATATGTGTTAGGGACTCGATTCCTGTGATGTGAATTACTTTAATACTGCTCAAGGACTTGGCATCTTTACATAAGCAGCTTAGAGCTTCAGCTATAAGCAAAAACAAAAAAGGAGATAGAGGACACCCCTGTCGAAGCCCTCGAGAGGAGTGAAAGAAGGAAGAGGGTGATCCATTGATCAAAACAGAAAAGGAGGCTGATTGTATACAACCCATAATCCACTCAACAACTTCAATTGCCATGCTAATATGAATGAGTAATAGTCTAAGAAAAGACCAATTTACCCTATCATATGCCTTAGATAAGTCTAGCTTGAGGGAAAAGGACGGATTTTTATTTTGGTTTACCGAATGAAGGGTTTCTTGAGCCAATGATACCGCATCATGGATTTGTCTCTTGTCTAAAAACCCGAATTTTTCTTCCGATATGATGCTACTTAAAATCATTTTTAATCGTTGAGAAATGATTTTGGAGATTAACTTATAGACCAGATTGCAACAAGATATAGGGCGAAGTCGTCAAAATCCTTTGGCGAGGATTTTGTAGGAATTAGCAAAATGAAAGTTGAGTTTATTGAGCCCAGCACCTTTCCAGATTTTTTTGATTCCTTGATTACGAATAATAAATCATTCTTCAATAGATCATAAAAACCCAGAAAAAATTCGATCGTTAATCCATCAGGGTCGGGGCTTTTTCCTTTTGGAAACTCTTTAGGATGTGTTCCAGCTCCACTTCATCCACTTCTTTAGTAAGGGCCATGTTCATATCATCCGTGATCACACATGGGAACAATTGTAAAACCTGCAAGATTTCTTGCATCGGGCACCCCTCAGGAGTAGAGAATACTCTTTTGAAATGATTAACCCCTGCTCTGGCTTTATCTTTGAAGGAGTGCACCAATTCCCCATTATGATTCTTAATTTCGAAAATGGAATTTTGGTTTCTTCTATGAGCAGAAAAATGATGGAAGAATTTAATATTGTTGTCCCCTTCTTTAATCCAGGTTGCACGACTCTTCAAGCGCCATAACTATTCTTCCTTTAGTAGCAGCTTATGACGTTTTAATTCTAGGTTATTTAAGGATTCAAATTCAGAGATGGACAGAACACTAGTGGCGTTCTGTTTAAAAAGCTCACTTATCTCCTCTTTAGAGGTTTTTAAAAGAAGCTGTTGTTTGGCACGAAACATCCCCACCCATGTTTTAGTAACCTTCTGTATCCTTGAAATATTTTATGCCCATAGCTGCATGTATGATTTTGATTGAGAAGGAGCCAAATGCGTCCAGGACGAGACCACCAGTGCTTTATAATCCTCTTCCAACAGCCATGTTGGATTGAATTTTAACGAGGTAGTAGGATTTGATTCGAGAAAGGCCAGGGTAATCACAATAGGCCTATGGTTAGATATGCTATAGCGACTGAACTCGAAGATGAGAAGTTAAAAGAGACTCAGAGATTAAAAACCGGTCCAATATTTTAGCTATAGCATCTTGATATTTTCTGTTATTTCGCCAAGTGGGCTCCAATCTTGTGGGCCGAACATCCACTAAATCATGATTATCAATGATGGATTGGAGAAAAGGAGCAAGAGGCTCGAGTCTTGCACAAGAACCCCAAAATTCTTCGAGAGAGAGGGTGAAGTTTAAATCACCACCCAAAATCAAATTGTCCGAGTTCCTAATTTTAGAAAGGAAAATATCCCCCCAAAAGGTCTGCTTATCATCACAAGGACCATACAGATTCAGAACAGAAAGGGAGCTTCCAAATTTAGGGTCAAAAATGGAAGTCTTGATAAAGGAAGATGAGCAGGTGGAGGATTGGACAGTAAGGGAGGGGCTTATAGCAGTAATAAGGCCTCCTGCCAACCCCGCTGCATCAATAGAGAAAAAAGACCAATCAATAAGCCATTTGGATAAGATATCTTGAGCACGGAGACCAGGAAATTTTGTTTCTTGGAGAAATATGACATCTGGAGTGATAGATTGCCACAAAATTTTGAGGTATAATTGTGAAGGGGTGCCCCCAAGACCCCAAACGTTGAAGGAGAGAAGGATCATATGAGGCCCTTTTTAAGGGAGTTCCCTACTTTAAGAGCTCGTTGAATCATTTTTTTTTTCCTGCGTTGACATCCATCAAAGCTTGATTTTTAGCTTTTGACAAGTTGACTTGTGTCTGAGAGAGATCTTAGGAGGAGGCGCCAAGGAAAGACCGCCTTTGGATGAAATATCAGGGCTAATCCAAGAGGAGGAGCGCAATCGCAACTTGGCAGTGTAAGGGCTAGAGGGATGACTCGGTCCGTCAGGCACAAGGGAAACAATGTTCGGGCATGCTGATGGAGGAGAGCACGAGGGGGGAGGAATTATCGAAGCAACATCAGAAGGGAGGACCTTCGGAGAGATAGGAGGTAGGTCACCACCCCCCAAGCAACCGATAACAGGAATAGAAGTAGGATTCAAAGAAGGAACATCAATGGGTGTACCTTTGGAGGTGCTCACCACATCGAACCTCGGCATAACAACTAAATATTCAACAGGGGACTCTAACAAAGCTGAAGCAAGGATGGAGGCCAGATTGTTGCTCATACTTTATTTATTGTTCCAAATCTTTTTGTAGCGAGGGCGAGTGAGGTCCTGCTTTATACAGTCCTATGCTAAATGCCACACCCGACGACAAAAAAAACATCTAAAGGGTAACTTACAATAGTCTAATTTCTACGTCCATTTGCTTCCATGCATATCCAATACAATACCTTCATACAACCCATCTCTCACATCCATTTCTACTTGAATTTTTGTGCAACATCTGTCGAATTTGGACTCCCAATCAGTTTCAAGTGCGACGAAGGAACCAATTTTATTGCCTATGGCTTCCAGAATGTGTTGCTGCCAAAACAATTGTGGGATACCAAGGAGAATAACCCATACTTTTTAAAGGTGCTGCGGGGAGTGTTCCGCATTGAAACTGATATCCCAATTCTGTAGAATTAACCCTGCCAGACCCAAATTCCACACTTTTCCAGTGAGTTTGACTCTATCCTCACTAGAAACCACCTTAAACAAAATCCAACCCCGTGATAATTTATGAAAATCTAGGGCATATCCCAGGAGCGGCTTCCAATTTTCCTCCAACCAGGATTGAATAGCTTCTCTGGAAACCACACGTTCGCAATAACGACCAAACAACGCTATTTCCAAATAGCAAGGAATTTCAGATAGTGGGATGTCGACTCCAACCACCAACTTCGCTGAGTCCGATTTTTTCCTAATGCATTTCTTCCTGCGGTTAGACAAATTCGGTGTCGAACGAGCTTCATCATTCGAAAGAGGGGACTGCAATGCAGGATGAGAGGAGGGTGACGGGTCATCATTTGAAGGAGAGGAGGGCATAGAGGATTTAATAGAGGACGAACGAGGATTGGCAGAATTATTTCCTAGAATGGCCCGCCGCATGAACTCACACTGCCCGGGTAGAACATGGCTAGTCTCAGGGCTATAAGAAAAGTCTCATTCGTCTTCACTCATGGCGATGATGGACAATATAGATGAGCGAAAAGGTGAAGGGCTGCGAGATAATTAGAGAGAGGAAATAGAAAAATCAGAGAGAAGTCAGGAGTACGGATGCGCCACGTAAGAAGACTCGAACCTAAAGAATAAAACTACCCCACCCAATGGTCGAGCCGCAAGAGATTACATGTGAGATCCCATATATATATATATATAATGAACGAAAAATTAGAAGTTTTATTATATTGTGTGTGTTTGGTTCCAATTGATGATGTCAATCGAGTTCAATTTAATGTCAACAAAAAAACAAATTAAAAAAAAAAAAAACAATTTTTTAATTTATTTATCTATTGTTTTTTGTTTTCTTTTTATATTAATTGCAAAAAAAAAACTAATTAAAAATGAACAAACCCTAAGCAAAAATTTTTTAAAAAAAAGCAAACATAAATAAAATTTTAAGATCATCTATTGGTCATTGAACTTTGCTAGTAATGTCGATATTAGCAAAAAAGCGATTATTATGATTACCAGGAGTCAAGATTCAAAACTATAGACACCTTAAATTATGAGAAACAGAGTGATGCAACGACCTTTTCTAACCACTTCACAACGATTGTTAAAGAATGGTTATCACGACATGAATTTCAAGTGGGTTCTCCCTAGTAGTCTTTCATTTCTTTGCAAAAACTGTCATTGAATAATTTTCCTTCTTATTTCACTGGTGAGCAGAGCTTAATATTTAGGTTAATATTTATCCTCCTATAGCATTATTCCCTTGATCTGAAGTTCTGTTTGAGAGTAGCTTGATGCATAACCTTAAAATTGAACCACCACCAGAAACAAAAATTTCCACCTTCTTCCTTCCACTCCCAACATATTTTCTCTGGGTGTTGTCGTTCTTGGATGCTGCATCCTTTGTAGATTCCAATGATCTGCATTCAACGATCCTAACTATGGCTAGCCAAGGGAATTTGAAATATGATCTATTGGGTGGCGGTCGAAAGGTGGAGAGGGTAAGAGAATTTTGATGGTGATGGTGATTGTGGCAGGGACGCTCGAGTGTGTAGATTGTTAAAATGATAAAATTCCTACAAATGACGAATAAGAATGAGTGGGTGAAAGCAACAAAGACGCCTTTGAGAAACCGCCCATCCATACCCCAAACCGCGTTGACTGCAAATGGAGGATGATGCGGAGATTAATAATCCAATGAATCTGATAAGATATGTATACCTTAATCTCAAAATGGATCGCCTGTCTATGTGGAAGGATCACCTCGAATGCCACGATATCTATGGATATTCACTTAATTATAGCTGGAGAATTGTGCTGGAGTCCCATCATTTCAGCATCACCCCACATTAGTTGGGATTGATTGTAATTTTCTTGGATTTGAGCCATACAATGCCAATCAATAGGTTCCTCTTTTGTCTAAAACAGATACAATCCTGGGAATTCTTGTCGAATATATCTAATCACAATGCTATTATGATGGAATGGATCAAATATTAAAAGACTGTTTAAATTTAATCCGATATTTCTCGATGATCCATAATTTATTGGTCCACGATTCTTGGTCTTCTCCAGTGATTCCCACAATCGATAACGAAGGTGGATTATTTGAAACGCTAAAATTGTAAAGTAGCTGCCCCAACTCTTCTCTTCGAATATTGTGATCTTCTTTTCCAACTTGAGACAACATGGCAAATATCGTGTTGATGAGGGATCAAGATCGTGAGACACGAGTTATTCAAGAAGGGAACGAAGACTTTGCTAAAGAATTATCAGTCACGTTGGTTCGATACTGGTTCAATTTCCTTTGAAAAATTCATGCCCTTCTACGTCTGGGTTGACGTTAATACATTTAAATGGTGTCAAATGCGTTGCTGAGAGATGGTGAAACACGTTTAACTTGAAGACTTGCACAACAAGAATCACGTACCAAGCTGATCGATTGAATTGTTGCTCGAATCGCGTGTGAGGAGGGCTTTATTCTCATTATCATTGAGGGTGGATGAATGAGAATTGGAAATTTCCCAAAAAAAAATTAAAAACAACATACAATTCGTTACGCAGGCCGGGTCGATTTTGCTCGGAGAACCCTCACGTACAAATCCTATGCTGTCTATTTTTCTTTAATTTGACACGATTTGTTTTTTTTTTTAATTTTAATATGTGTTTGGTGCCATTGGTTTTATTGGTTGGATTTTTATTATTTTTCTTATTATTTTTATGATTTCGTTTTGTTGTGTTTTGTATTTCATTTTTTTTTTTTATTAATGTTTTGTTTATTGTGAAAAAAAAAAAATTATTAAAAAAATGAAATGTAACCTATCAAAAAAATGGCTATTTATTCAAAAAGATTTTTTTTTAATAATAATATATATATGATATATATATATATTATTATTATGTGGGAAATTTTTTTTTTTTTTACTATTTTTTAAAAACTAAAATTTAAAAAGACTAAGTTTTATCTAAAATGTTTTTTTAAGATGATTTTTTCACATTCAAAAAATTCTTTATTGTCATATCACAGATCAATTTTCCAGCAAGAGTATTTTTATTTGAAATAAATCAATAGATTTTCTGATCTTCCTGTTCGCACGAAGCGCGGGAAGAGAGCATACTAATATCCTGATTTTTTTATTTATGCAGGTTAGTGTGAATAGATAAAACACAATTAAGATTTGCAACAAAACCTTGCATTGTCTATACTCTTTCTGTAATGTCACGGGGGCATTTAGACTCTCGGAAGAAAAAGATTTCCGATAATCAAGCTCCTGGCTCACCCGTGATACAGAAACAAGACATAGAAATGCAAAGATGAAGCAGCTCTTTTTATTCATGATGATTTAAAATAAGTCTAAAAGAAAATTCTAATGAGAATGACTTCTAATGAGATCTCATTTTATTTTTCTAATCTATTCTACATTAACTTGAAATATGTTTTATTTTCTAAGTAAAAGAATGCTTCCAATGAAGCCATCTACGGACTAAAAATTCAAAAATGGTCACATCAAGATTTAAAATTTTTACATTATGTTTTACAAGTATGTGAGAATCTTGTCTTAGAGTTGGCTCAAGGTTATTTTCCTTGCTCTCCAAGAAGTACCTGTTCAACATTGTCAAATTCCTCATCCGTAGATGGATTAGTGAGAAATGGGGGGTTTAAAATAAAAACTGAATTAACTATGTGCGAAAATAAAAATTCTCCAAACTTTGAACTCCTTTATGAACCTGTTGTCACCAAGTTCCACAAATTAGTCCATAAAAACGAATGCATAAAATAATTACTAAATCCTTCTAGTTGCACTTCCCCGGCAACGACGCCAAAATGTGTGGTTCTAATTGATGATGTCAATTAGAGTTTAATTTAATGTCAACCCGGGAAGGTAAACTTAGAAGTGCTTATCTAAAATATATAGATCTAGAAAGATTCCTAATTTGTCCAAGATCTTAAAGTTCCCTTACAAGAACATATTCATCAAGATCTCTTCCAAACCTAGATCTAACAATTGTTTGAGATCTATAGTTCTCTTACAAGAACATATTCTACAAGATCTCTTCCAACATTAGAACATCTAATAAGAACTTAAAAGCTGAAATGAAATAAACCTAGATCTAACAATTGTATGAAATCTTACGGTTCTCTTACAAGAACACTTTCAAATAAGACTCTTCCAATATTAGAACATTTAACAAAAACTTGAAAACTGAAATCAAACAAAAACATAAAATAAATTATACCTAAAATAAGAAAATAAGCATGCAAGTGAGGCCATGGGGGCCCTCCATAACTCCACAAGCACACCACTTCAATGGAGACTCAGATGTAGAAGCAAAAATTGAAGTATGATCCTTTATTTCAAAATCTCCATTACAAACCAACTCTAAGGTTACAACTCTAAGCTTCTAAGATTACATACTCCAAAATTCTAAGATTACAAAACTTACAAATGGAGGAGATTGTACTCCTATTTATACAATGGGATGAGTAACAAACTCATAATGATGATCCACTAATCTCTCTTTAGTTCCATACATCTCTCAACCATCTAGACACATAACCCCCTTTTGTCCTTGATCTTCTCCATGAGGTTTATCTTATCAAATTCGAATTTGATCATTCAAGGCCACATAAAGGTGTCTTGGAAGCTTCCTTGGAACCTACACATGTCACAAAAACAATCCACTTTCCATATATGAAGTAAAATATATTATTTTCTAATATTTAATCAAGAATTTCTCTTAAAAATGCTTGAAAATAAATAATATTTGGAAAATATAAATGAGACCCATTAATGGTGAACAATAGGAAAAATGAAGTGACATGGTGGTGAATAATGAGTGATATAATGGAAGCATAGGTGAAAAATGTATGGTAATGAGTGATATTTGTATGACATTTTGAAGCCCAAACATTGTTATTACCTCACAAATCGTAGCCCAATGTGGGCCCTCCCCACCTGCTTTGACATGGTGACATATCACACTTTCAAGGGTTTCAATTCATGAATGTCACTCGCCTAGTACTGACTAACGTGCACGTCACCTTGGCAATTCACTTCAACATGACATTTTGCCTTCAACGTTACTTAATTTTTGTACCACACCAGTATAACCTCGCACATAACCATGTCATCGTTGATGGTGAATACTTTGTATCATAATGGTAATATGATGGATCCCATTCATTGTCAAAACACCCCTAATCACTTCCCCGAGGAAGCATCCACCATGGAAACCTTGTGCAACAAGAGAATTGGCACGTAGCACAATATACATCGCAAATCCAAGTAGAGTGAAACACCCTTAAATCATGCATAGTGTGCTCGAATAATGGTAATATGATCTCCCTTAGTCTCAACAATATTATGCATTCCAATACTCTCATGTGCTTTAATTACCATGACCATGCAAAGTTATTTAAGATTTGTTGGGTGTGGAGCCTGATTATCTTGTTTATTTTTCATCACAGCGTTGGACCCCTGTACCTTAATGGGGCGGCAACGCCACCCGTAATTGTACACTTCCTAGGTGGTCCAAGGGGGGGATATTGCGGTTTATGGAACCCCTTCCCCCCCCCCCCCATGGCGGGGGGTTTTGGGGGCAGCGCCCTCGAAGCTAAAAACAAATGTAAAATTGCCTTGTAAAAATATAGTAATTTCTAGTCAGTCTGGGCCATTCATTAGGCAGATGATCTGACGGCAGAAGTTATGTTTAGTTTAGGGTTTTTTTCCCTCGAAGGCAACCCCTCACTTGTATGAGGGTATTGTATTGCGGCTGTGCATTGTATGTGTATTCTTTGAGTGAGAAACAGAGAGTGAGTCTAAGAGAGAGAACAGAGGATATTACAACGGATTTGCTGTAGTTTTTGTCTCTTCATTTTGTTGGATATTAGAAAGGAAGGATTGGTTGTTCGGGGTGGACGTAGCCCAAACTGGGTAAACCATGTATATCTATGTCTCTCTTGTTTTATGTGTTTCTTGTGTTTGTGTTTCCGCATATATTTTATTTGTTCTATTGCTATGTAATATATAATTTTTCTAACAATTGGTACTGGAGCCGAAGGTCTATTTGGTTGATAAACTCGCATGAAAGAAGGGTTCCTGGTTTTAGTGGGAGAAATGGCAGAAGATTGTAAATTTAGGGTCGAGAAATTTAACGACCAAAACTTCCCGCTGTGGAAGATGCAGATGGAAGATTATCTGTATCAAAAATATTTGTACTTACCATTGAGCGGAAAAACAAAGATGCCGGCGACTATGAAAGACAAATAATGGGAGATTCTCGATAAAAAGGCACTCGGAAAAATACATTTATGCCTCGCGGCGTCGGTAGCCTTCAATATTTCGAAGGAAACAACAACAGAAGGTTTGATTAAGGCGTTGGTGAAACTATATGAAAAGCCGTTGGCATCAAACAAGGTATTTCTTATGAAACGTTTATTTAATATGAAGATGTCGGAAGGTGGATCTCTTGCATACCATTTAAATGGTTTTAATATAGTTACCAGTCAGTTAGGTTCTGTAGGGGTAAAATTCGATGATGAAGTTAGGGCTCTATTATTTATGTGCTCATTGCTAGAAAGCTGGAATGGTTTAGTTATGGCCATTAGTAACTCTGTCTCTGGATCTAGTACTTTAAATTTTGATGATGTTATCGGTGCTATCCTTAGCGAGGAAATGTGACGAAAAAGCTCTGGTGAGACATCGGGTAATGCTTTGAGTGCAGAGTCCCCGGGAATAAAAGATGAAAGAGGAAAGAGCTTGGTATATCACAGTAAATCAAGGAAAGGCAGATCTAAGTCCATATCGGGGATAGTGTGCTGGAAATGCGGAAAGAAAGGACACCTAAAGAAAGACTGTAGATCTCGGAAGGGAAAAGAAGGAGACGCACAACAAGAAAACAATCATGAAGAAAATGTGACAAGTGATGTGTTACAAGATGCTTTGATTCTTTCTTTTGAAAATGTTATTGATTCCTGGGTGGTAGATTCAACAGCCTCATTCCATGCCACACCTGATAAGAAATATTTTCATGACTATGTTTAAGGAGATTTTGGACAAGTCCGTTTGGGTGATGATAAACCCTGTAAAATTGTTGGAATGGGTAAGGTTCTTGTAAAACAAAAAAATGGAAACAAATGTCTATTAAAGGAGGTAAGGCATGTTCCAGATCTGAAGAAAAATCTGATTTCAATAGGGCAGTTAGGCAATGAAGGTTGTGTGACAACTTTCACAGATAAAACTTGGAAGGTCACCAAAGGAGCCCTAGTAATAGCAAAAAGAAAAAAGGTTGGTACATTGTATTTATGCAATGGTATTTCTAACTTTGTTAATGCTTTAACTTCCAAAGGAGCAGATGCAGCATTATGGCATCATAAGCTCGGGCACATGAGTGAGAAGGGAATGAAGATTCTTCACTCAAGAAATTTGTTGCCGGGTTTGAAGAATGTTGATTTGGATTTCTGTGAGAATTGTATTTATGGAAAACAGAAGAGAGTCAGATTTCTCATAGTTGGGAAAGAAAAGAAGAGCGAAAAATTAGAGCTTGTGCATACAGATGTATGGGAACCTTCTCAGGTATCATCTCTTAGTGGCTCTCATTAGTATGTTAGTTTTATTGATGACACAACTAGAAAAACTTGGATTTATTGTATTCAAAATAAATCTGATGTATTTGATACTTTCAAGAAATGGAAAACTTTGGTTGAGATTGAAACAGGAAAGAAGTTGAAGTGTTGATCAGACAATGGAGGTGAATATTGCAGCAAATATTTTGATAGGTATTGTTCAAAGCATGGAATTACCAGAGAGAAGATAGTTCCAAGAACACCACAAGAGAATGGTGTGTCAGAAAGGATGAACAGAACAATCATGGAGCATGCAAGGTGCATGAGATTGCATGCAGGATTACCTTTACAATTTTGGACAGATGTTGTAGATATTGTTGTTTATCTAATAAACAGAGGGCCTTCAAGTTCCTTGGATGGTGGTATTCTAGAGGAGGCATGGACAGATAAAAAGGTAAACTACTCTTTTTAAAAGCCTTTTGGTTGTGAGGCCTTTGTCTATATTAATAAAGAAAATAGAACAAAGCTTGAGGCAAAACTAAATGTACCTTTATTGGATATGGTGTTAATGATTTTGGTTATCGCTTATATGATTATGAAAATCACAAAATCATTAGGAGAAGAGATGTAATATTAAATGAAAAGGTCTTGTATAAGAATCAGTTGCAAGAAAAGAAACAGGAAAAAGAAAACAAAGAATACATAGTTCTTGATGAGGTCACAGAAAAAGTAAAGGTGCCTGAAAATAATAATAATCAATAGCCACAACAACAACAACGACCACAACAACAATAGATACCTCAAACACCTGAAAGTGGTGTAAGAAGATCTACCAGGATAAGTAGACTCCCTGAACGATACTCTCCTTCATTATATTATTTATTTTTGATTGATTCTGGTGAACTTCAATGTTATGAAGAAGAAATGCGGGTTGAAACCAGGAAGAAGTTGGAGCTAGCCATGGAACAAGATATTGACTCCTCTATACACAACCAGACTTGGAACTTAGTTAGGTTGCCTACAAGTAAAACAACATTGCAGAATAAATGGGTTTATAGGCTGAAGGAAGAAGATGGAGGAAAACAGAGGTACAAAGCTAGACTTGTGGTGAAGGGGTTTGCACAGAAGAAAGGCATTGATTTTGATGAAATGTTTTCTCCTGTTGTTAAGATGACTTCAATCAGAACTATTTTTAAGTCTTGTAGCAGTGGAAGATTTTCATCTTGAACAGTTAGATGTAAAGACAACATTTATCCATGGATATTTGGAGGAAGAGATCTATATGCAGCAACCAAAAGGATATGAGGTAAAAGGTAAAGAAAAATTAGTGTGCAGGTTAAAGAAGTGTTTGTATGGCTTAAAACAGGCTCCAAGGCAGTGGTATCTAAAATTTGACAGGTTTATGTTTGAATAATTTTATACTAGATGTCACTCTAATCATTGTGTTTATCTGAAAAAGAAAAATGATGGAAGCTATATTATATTGTTTTTGTGTGTAGATGACATGCTTGTTGCAGGGTCTAACATGCATGAAATAAATGTGCTCAAAAGAAAATTGGCAAATTCATTTGCAATGAAGGATTTGGGAGTTGCAAAACAAATCCTTGGTATGAGAATAAGAAATCCCTCGTATGAGAATAACTAGAAACAAAGGAAAATCGCATATTAACACTGTTCCTTTAATTAGTACATACAAAAGGTGTTAAAAGATTTAATATGCAGTAATGCAAGATGCAAAACCTATAGTACACCTTTGCTAGCCATTTCAAACTTAGCAAGGAGATGTGCCTCAAGACCCAAGAAGAAATGGACTATATGTCTAAAGTTCCATATGCATCAACAATTGGAAGCTTAATGTATGCAATGGTCTACACAAGGCCTAATATTTCACATGCAAGTGGTATAGGTATGAACAATCCAGGAAAAGAACATTGGATGGCAATGAAATGGATTCTCAGATATTTGAGAGGTACCACAAATCAAGCATTTTGCTTTGGTGGTTCAAACATTTCTCTACAGGGATATGTTGATGCAGATATGGAAGGTGACAGAGATAACAAGAGGAGCACTACAGGGTATGTATTTACTGTAGGTGGAACAACTATCAATTGGGTTTCAAAAATCCAAAGTGTTGTTGCACTTTCAACAATAGAAGTAGAGTATGTTTTTGCTACAGAGGCTAGTAAGGAAATGATTTGGTTATAGCTCAAGTGCCATTTCATATGATCAGTATTGGAAGATGGACAGTTGAAGTTGGAAAAGATACACACTAGACAGAATCCTGTAGATATGCTAACAAAATTTGTAACCAGGGAGAAACTAAGAATATGCTCAGTTTCAATTGGTCTTCAATTGGTCCAACGTGGAGTCATTGTCCAGCAAATGAAGCAACGACGGAGTTACTACAATCAGTCTCCAAGTGGGAGATTTTTGGGTGTGGAGCCTGATTATCTTGTTTATTTTGTATCACAGCATTGGACCCCTGTACCTTAATGGGGCGGCAATGCCGCCCATATTTGTACGCTTCCTGGGGGGTCCAAGGGGGGGCGGTTGTGGATTATGGAGCACCCCCCTGGCGAGGGGGGTTTTGGGGGAAATTCCCCCGAAGCTAAACACAGATGTAAAATTGCCTTGTAAAAATATAGTAATTTCTAGTCAATCTGGTTCATTCATTAGGCGGATGATCTGACGGTAGAAGTTATGTTTGGTTTAGGGTTTTTTGCCCTAGAAGGCAACCCCTCTCTTGTATGAGGGTATTGTATTGCGGATGTGCATTAAATGTGTATTCTTAGAGCGAGAAACAGAGAGTGAGACTGAGAGAGAGAACATAGGATATTACAGTGGATCTACTGTAGTTTTTGTCTCTTCATTTTGCTGGATAATAGAAAGGAAGGACTGGCTGTTCGGGGTGGACGTAGGCCAAACTGGGTGAACCATGTATATCTGTGTCTCTCTGGTTTTATGTGTTTCTTGAGTTTGTGTTTCCGAATATATTTTATTTGTTCTATTTCTCTGTAATATACAATTTTTCTAACAAGATCAACATCCCTTTGTTCTACATAAGATTCACATTTTTTCTACATAAAAGAGTTTTAGATGATCTAAATAACATGTTTAGAATCTTAAATATTAAAGGTACATGTATGTGTACACACATAACCACTTACTTGTTTGTGAGGTTATCTTTTGGATTTACAAGTCATCTTAGTGTAAGATTTTAACATGTAGTTGCATCGAGAGGATTATATTAAATGATCTCATTACTAATCACATATAAATGTATTAGATCTCATTTCATGTCCTTCTAATAAATCCACAATTGACTTGTATACACTGGTTTGGAGTGAGGAATTTTTCACAAGTGCGTAAGGTTCAATTCTTCTCAGGGATTTTATTAGAGCATTAGGGTCACTTTGAGGTAGAGGTTCAACATGTAGTTGCATCAAAGGGTTATCTCAGTTGATTCATTTTTCTAAGGCATGCTATCAATGAGTAGGTGTTAGGTGTGAATTTAATTGAGTCTCACATGATTACCATCCACTGTTGTAGTTGGTAGTTAATACCATTCTCTATATATAGATCCCTTGGAAGAGAGGGGAATTATATGTGTGTGTGTGTGGAAAATAATAAATCCAAGGGATACTTCCCCACATTTGTGAATGACATCCCTACTAAACATCTTAGCATATATTAATGTATCTAAGTCAAAGGAATTCAAATTTGGATAATACTAGCATGGGACTAATCTAATTTCCAATAACATTGACATCAACAAGTCAAGCTAACCTTTTGGGATTATACATATTTTAAATTTTTTTCTAAGGAAAAACTGATAGGATTCTTAGAGTATTTAGGAGGAGGTCAATTCAATCTCTAACAACAATAGTGGTTGCTAACCTCAAGGAACTATGGATTCAAATATGTAACTTATGACCTTCCTATTTACAAGATTTTTTGAGAAAATTATTCAACCATTTGAGTTAACCCTTAGGGCTTGTGTGTGTGTGTGTGTTCCTTGAAAATAACTCAGGAATATCTCAAGCACTTCCCCCTATTTTGAGGATGGTATCTTGTGTAATGTAGATGGTGTGAACTTCATACGCCTAACCCACTAGGAATCAGAGTAGATACCTCTATAGAGAATCAAATCACTCACCATGTCTTCATAAAAACAACATTAAATGATTAAGCTAACCATCAAAATGTTTGTGCATGGGTACACACATAAATACATTGTGCATGAGTGCTAAAATGTGTAAAAAGAGTATAATACATGTGATAAATTAATAAACATAATTTATTACCTTATAAAAATAATGTATTGTATATTATTTTTTTACTGTTCAATAGTATACAACAAATTTTAACCAAAAAAAATCTAAATATTGTGATTACATTTATATCATAAACACAATTAAGAAGTTATTTTAAAAAGAAAAAGAAAATGAGATATATAAAAATTTGAAATTCAAATATTACATACACTTATTTAGAGTTTACTTATCTTAAAGAAATCAATAAACACAGAGATGTATCTCATTTTTTAAGATATCAATCACAATGTTTTATATATTATGTTTTAAATTAAATTAATAGTATTGTTTATCTTTCTATTTATTTCTTTTTTTTAGAAATTTGATAATATGATTTTGGACAGATTGTGATATTTTATTATTTAAAATGAATTTTTGAATGTATAAATAGATTCAACACCCTCAAAAACCCACGGGGTACTTGGATTATGCAGACAAGACAACTCAAATTTGTGGATCTAACAAATTTCTACAAAATTTCTAAAAAATTACTGAAAAATCAACCAAAAACATAAAATATTTAAACTACTCCTAAATAAATTCATAAAAATAAAATTATTAACATTTATAATCTATATATTAAGATGCAAGATGAATAACTCTGCGGAACCCTTTCATCTGCAGTTGGGGAAATCCTAGCCACCATCGAACTCTATTATGTGCTACAGAACCCAATAAGTCATTGTATGTGTGGTTGATTTGGTTAAAGCGTTGCATTTACACTTGAATTTTGTGGAGTTTCCCCTGAAGTTGGCCTACCCACGTGTGGATGTTGTATTTTTTGTAGGGTATTTTGGCTCTGTCATGTGGAAGCATGGTGTCAAATGCAGTTTGTGCACATATCTGAGTTTTCTGCTACTTGATGTTGCTTGTCGGTTAGCTACTTCTGCAAGGGTTTTTCGGTTGTTTTGTTGGTTGTGTTTCATGTAGGCACAATGAGTGACCCTAATAAATTTGTGAAGAAAGAATAATCAAACCTTTCTTTGGATTTGGGGTTTCTTTCGTCAGTGAAATAGAATGTGGTACTCTTGAAGGAAAATGGGTTTCTAGGAGAGTTCACTAGTTTGTGGCCAAGTTTTGAAGTTGTTAAAAACTTTTATTTTTACAACTAAGAAAATCATGAACCCAAGAAAATTCTCTATTGTAGAAATGAATATTATTTATTTCTCATTGCAAGCTAAGAAGATAGAGACAATATCTACAAATCGGGTCCCTATTTCATGGGCACCAGAGATTTGTTTCTTAGTCATTAGTCTCTTGAATTTAATCCATTGATGGAAACATCATTTGCATATGTGTGGATTAGATTTCCTTTTATCCCTCTTCTTTGCAGGGGTGAAGGAATTTTTAAGGCCATATGAGATAAACTGGGCAAATATATTACCTGTGATATGGAACATGGGAATAAATATATATGCCCTTGAATTTTGTTGAAATGGATTTTGTCCAAATGCCTCCCTCGATGATTCAACTCAATATACATGGGTGGTCTCATCTCAGACCTATGGATTATGAACATAATCCTTTCAAATGTAATCTATGCCACAAGTATGGACATTTTGAGAAAAGTTGTCCAAAATTTTTAGCTTCTCGAAGCTCCCTAACTCCATCGCCTCCTCTAAATCAAGAAAGAAACATGTAAGAATTCACTCTTGTTGAAAGGAAACATAAGAAGCATGGAAGTAAAAAATAATAGACTTGTATGGTTGAATATAATCATCAACCCCTATCTAAAAATAGCTTTGAAGTCTTGAATGATTCTGAAGAAGAAAGTGAGATTGCGAGACACGAGAAGATCAGCCAAATATCCTTTTTCCAAAGGTCCCTCCCGATTCGAAAGACAAAGAAGATCCAGAACATGCCCCTCTAACAACGGTGGTAAAGCTTTCCACAAAGTTCTTTGCATTAAAATATCAATAAGCTATTAAGGTGGCCGAGAATAAGTCCTGTTCTTCCCCTTCCTATTTAGTTGTGCTTAAAAAATAAGATTCCTCACCACTGCTAACAAGAAGCAAGAAAGTCCATATCAGAAAGAACTTTGGTCCTAACTTCCATGGACCGAGAAGTGGGCCATCCTCTATCAATTTATAGAAATTTAGTGTTTATGCATTCTTCTGTGTAAGTAATTTGCTAGAATTTATTCCTGTTTTTTTGTAACATTAGGAATAAAAACCAGAAGACTTAGTATTGGAAATTTTCCCTCCCCGCTCTTATTGGAAGGATGCCAATCTCTTAATTTTTTTGAAAGTGTGATTAGCAAAAAAGAATATATTGCAATTCACTACCTGAATAACTATTGCATCCATATACATATTTTAATACAAATCCTACTAATTAAAATATATATATATATATATATATATATATATATATATATATATATATATATATATATATAATCTATATATTATCTTAAATTCTTTATTATTAATCATATGTTATTTTTAATCTTACCATATTTAATTAACAATAAATAAATTATTTTAAAAAAAACTTAATTTTTTCATACTTCTAATAAACTCCATTTTAAATAAATATTAATTAAATAAAATTGATGCCGTAGAACTTGTTTTGGCTTCTTCAAGTTAGCCATTAGTCGAGGACTCTGTGAGAAGGTCTCCTTTATGTTTCTTTGAAAAACGCAAATAACACACCTTTCTTTTAAATTAGACTGAATTTAAATAAAATATTTTATGGATTCGTAAGGTGTGAAAAACGTAATGGAATATGTACATCTTACACTATTTTCCTTGTCCTTTGTTTTCACTACCAAAAAGAAATCTAATCTCATTTGTATTTTTTCCATCTTATCTTAATTCATAGTCAAAGAAATATTTAATGCAATCATAGCGTACATTTTTAAAAGAAACGATATAGCGTAGGCCAAAGAACGAGTCGTGGATGAGGGGCAAGCTATGGCACCGTATATTGGGCCATCTTCACCATGGTGCTTTTGAAAATTTTGGCAAAGAGATTTCACTGTGCTCCCAGAAAGGTGCACTCATGCAAATGTGACCGGCTGCAAGGGATGTACTTTGGGAAGATTGTGAAAGCCACCTTTCACGAGAAGGATAGTCGCGCCACGACAATCCTTGAGAGAATTCACACAGACGTGTGTGGACCTTTCTCAGCAGCTTCGACAGCAAAGCACAGGTATTATGTGATATTTGTTGATTATTTTTCTCGTAAGTGCTGGATCTTCTTCATGCAGAAGAAGAGCGAGACATACTCAAAGTTCTGTGAGTTCAAGGCACTGGTTGAGAAAGAATCGGGGAAGCAGGTGAAGGCTCTTAAGAGCGACAATGGTGGTGAATTCATCTCTGGCGAATTCAAGGACTTTTGCAGCACAGAAGGAATTCGAAGAGAGCTCATAGCACCTCATAACCCACAGCAGAACGAGGTTGCTGAGCGGAAGAACAGAACGATCGTGGGTGCTGCATGGGTGATGTTGCATGATCAGGGCCTACCCATACACTTGTGGGCTGAGGCATGCAATACTGCAGTATATGTGCAGAACCGTTGTCCTCACAGGATACTTGGCATGAGTACACCCGAGGAGGCGTTTTCTGGTAAGAGGCCTGATATTTCTCATTTGAGGATTTTTGGTTCACCTGTTTACATTCATGTGACGAAGGATGCCAGGAAGAAGCTGGAGCCGACTGCGGAGGTTGGGATATTTGTGGGGTACACCGATACACCCCACAACTATCGTGTGTCTTTTCCGGTATTACCAAAGATGTGCAATGAGATATCAAATTTCATGAGGAGAGGCCATGAAGTGTTCGCTTGAGAGGGAGCTACACTTGCATGCAGATGGAGGAGCTGGTTGTTCCTATATGATGAGTCTCTCGGATGTGGATCATCCACAAGAGTAGGTTCATGGAGTGGAAGAAACCACTCATGCAACAACAACCATCGAGGGTGGAAGCACACTAGCGTAAGCCGAAATGACCGAATCTTGATGCGTAGAAGATTGTAGGAGCACCTACATCACAGCGTAGACAGAGACAGTCACCTGACCAATATACTAGATACATGGCTCTGATGAGCAAGTGTATCATGACAGAACCATCCTCTTTCGAGGAATTTGTGGAGGACCCTGCATGGGTAGATGCCATGGTGGAAGAGTATGATTCAATTGTCAAAAACAGTGCATGGGAGATTGTCCCAAGGCTGGAAGAGAAATCAGTGGTAGGTTCGAGATGGATCTACAAAGTGAAGCAAGCAGCTGACGGGAACGTCGATAAGTACAAGGTAATATTTTTTACCTGAGGCTTCTCACAGATTGAGGAGATCGACTATGAGGAAACCTTTGCACCCGTCGCAAGGTATTTTTCCATAATGGACATCCCGGCTTCAAATAAGATATGGGGTGGGCAATATCATCGATGGATGTGAAGACCGCGGCTCCTCAACTAATTCATTGAGGAGGAGTCACTTCGCCCCACAGAGCACTCCTGTTTTTGACAGCAATAGGCAATGTAGTCGCATGTGTGCGTGCTCAAAAGAGCGTTGCTTGTATGGCCTAAACAAGCACCTCGTGCTTGGTACACACGGATAAACAGTTATTTCATCGATCTTGAATTCACCAAGAGTGAGGCGGATCCGAACCTATACCAAATTGTGGTGGAGGGTAAGTTGCTGATCATTGTACTTTATGTAGATGATTTTCTTTTGACAGGTGATGAATAGTTGATACTCTCACGCAAGGTTGATCTTGCAAAAGAGTTTGAGATGAAGGACTTGGGCTTTCTTCATTATTTCCTGGGATTGGAAATTTGGCAGCGCAGTGATGGACTGTTTGTGTCTCAAGGCAAGTATGCCTGGGAGATACTAGAGAAGTTAAACATGCAAGGTTGCAAGCCTATCGACACTTCTCTTCCTAGTGGTTGGAGGAAAGAGGATGTTACATCGGCTGAGGTAGTGGATGCCACTGTTTACCAACAGTTGGTTGGTTCGCTCATGTATCTAGTCAATACATGACCCGACATATGTTATGTCGTTAACCGCCTTTCTCACAAGCTATGGTTAAACCTACCAAGTTCTTTCTGGGAAGCTGCGTGAAGCACGCATGAGATATCTCAGGAACATCGAGATATGGACTTTGGTACCGACAAATGGATGAGGTGAGACCGCATGGCTTCACGGATGCAAACACTGGGCAGGAGCCCAACTATTTAAAGAGCACATATGGAGGATTTTCAAAGACGGGTCAACAAATAGCTTCTTGGTACAAGAGGTGGAAACAGAGATCCGTGGCACTCAGTTCAGCAGAGGCCGAGTACATGGCAACAAGTTTGGCTGCATGCGAGGCTATATGGATGAGGAAGATCCTGGTCGGGTTGTTCAGTTCACACTTAGATCCTACTGTGATATATTGTGATAATCAGAGTTGCATCAAACTCTCGGTTAATCCAGTATTTCATGATAGATATAAACACATTGACATCCGATATCATCATATCAGAGATTGTGTGTAGCGGAAGATCATGTTACTTTCATACATTCCTACGGAGGATCAGGATGGTGATATCTTGACGAAGGCGTCACCAGGATAAAATTCGAATACCACGGAGACAGGATCGGGGTGGCAGATAATCCCTATCTTGCTGAGAGGGAGTGTTGAGATTGCAACAAGATGATGAGCTTAGTAAAAAGAGTCGCCTTCACTAAGTGGGCCCAC